>CAUYRT010061427.1:0-24168 GCA_963574885.1 Lepilemur ruficaudatus
GAATTGATCTTAAAAAAGAAAAAGGTATTATCCTGGATAGAGATGGAGTCCATTCTACTAATTGAAGTATCACAAGAATGGAAAAACAAGCACCACATGTACTCACCATCAAATTGGTATTAATTGATCAACACTTATGTGCACAGGCTGAGCGCAGTGGCTCATGCCTATAATCCTAGCTCTCTGGGAAGCCGAGGTGGGAGGATTGCTCAAGGTCAGGAGTTCGAAACCAGCCTGAGCAAGAGCGAGACCCCGTCTCTACTAAAAATAGAAAGAAATTAATTGGACAACTAAAAATATATAGAAAAAATTAGCCAGGCATGGTAGTACATGCCTGTAGTCCCAGCTACTCGGGAGGCTGAGGCAGAAGGATTGTTTGAGCCCAGGAGTTTGAGGTTGCTGTGAGCTAGGCTGACCCCACGGCACTCTAGCCTGGGCAACAGAGTGAGACTCTGTCTCAAAAAAAAAAAGACTTATGTGCACATATAGTAGTAACATTCATCAGCTGTGGGCAGGTGGGAGGGGGAGGCGGGATGGGTATATTCACACCTAATGGGTGCACACTGTCTGGGGGATGGACACGTTTGAAGCTCTGACTCAGGTGGGGCAAAGACAATATATGTAACCTAAACACTAGTACCCCCATAATATGCTGAAATAAAAAAATTTTAAAAAAAGGAAAAAGCACGATAATAGAAAACATGATATACCACACCTCTAAGGAACCTGTAAGCAGACTAATTGGAAATAAACATACACTTCCCTATTACTTCCACACACACATATGTACAGGGTATATAGGCAAAGTAAATCAACAAATTATTAAGATTTGTTCAGATTTGAAATTTAAAGTTGGTTGGGTTTGAATACTTAAAAGATTTTCTCAGCTTTTTTAGAGAGCATTAGTATTTTCTAAAATGCTCTTAGAGAAAGAGCCTCATTTTCTACAACTTTCATAATGTATTTGTTAATGAAATTAGTATTTATTATTCCTAGCAAGAGAAATGCAGCTGTGCCCCATAGGACAGGCGTAGTTGCAGAGAGGTGAGGAAGAGATCATTCCCATAGCCACCCTAACATTAGAGTAGGAAGGAGACAGGGAAAGGAGGGTCAGATCAGAGTTTAAGGATCCCCACAGGCTATCAGTCTAGGGCACTCAGGGCTATCACAGTTACTCAGCTAAAGAGCACATTTTGATCCACTCTAATTATGTCCTGACTAGAAAGAAATTATTGAATAAACATTGTGGGATTCTCAACCAGGGGTGATTTTGTCCCCCAGGAGATGTTAGGCAGTGTCTGGAGACATTTTTGATTGACACAACTAGGAGTGAGGGGGATGCTCCTGGCACCTGGTGGGTAGAGGCCAGGGAGGCTGCTAAGCATTGTGCAATACACAGGACAGCCCCCACACAAAGAATTGTCTGTTCCAATGTTTCCATATTGCCGAGGGTGAGAAACTCTACTGTGACCTATGAACTAAAAAGATATCTTCCCCTGCTCACACCCACTATTTAATGATGGAGCAAATTATTACAGTAAATACTTCCACTTGGAAAAGAGGAAAAGGGAGACACTGGCCCACCACAAAAATGAAATTCTGCAGGGAGGCATTGTCATGGCCCTGAACTGGCAGCGGGGGATGCTCCCAGGCTATACCCTGTTTCCAGTCCCTGCAAGGAACCCCCTTTTCCATTGTCCTCCATAGTCACCAGCTCTGCCCACTGGAAGTTTTTGCTCTAAGCCCACATTTGAAGGGAGTGAGTGTTGAGGAACATTCCCTCCTTTGGAGAGAATATGGCTTTTAACACAGGCTCATGATTTCCTTAGCCATACAGCCCCTCAAAACTGAAGAGCCTTCTGATCTATCTGCTTCCAGTCAGTTCCATATGCCAGTAACCTTAAGGTTTCCTAGAGATAATTCTCAATCCTGATTTATTTCTTTGCTTCATCACCCCAAGCGTCTCCTCATCTCAGTTTAAGGTGGCTACTTTGAGGCATCAGACTTGAATGTGAAGGTCATACCCTAAATATAATCTTTGCTTTATGGCTGAGTCTTAATGGGCCCTTGTTGCTCAAAAGCTTTTTCAATCTTATTTTCTATTCTTTGAAGTATAGAGCAGTTAATTTTTCCAACCCCTTGAGGCTCCAAAGCTCTGTACTCTCTCTATTCCTTTTTATTTATGCTTGCAAACCGCTAATTATTGTACGAGCTTGTCTCATGTTTCTATCAATAATATCTTGCTCAATGCAGCCAGTAAATATAACCTACTAACATTCCATCTTCCAACCTCTTCTAGAGCTAGGGGGTTTATAGGCGCCTTATTTTGCTTCCAAATTATTGTAGGTATGGGGTCAATAGTAAAGCTTCCCTCTGCCATCTGAAGTTTCACTGAAATGACTGACAATAGAGTAACAGAAGAAAAAGTGTACAAATTTATCAGCGTGCACACAGACAAGGGAGTCCTGCAATATGAGACTCAAAGAAGGGCCAGATGGCCGAGGCTTAAATATCCTCTTCACGGGGAAGAAGGAAATGAGGAATGTAGGCAATTTTGAGGCGTAGTAAATGATTTTCAGGGGAATTGAACAAACCCATAGATAATAGTTTGTGAATTATTTTCTTTAGAAACTGAAGGGGACAAGTTACAGGTAGGTACGGGGCAGAACTGCACTGCAAACAACGTCGTCTTACTATGCAGTCAGAGTTTCCCAGGTAATCTCTCAGAGCTGCTGTCAGAAGAATAGATGAAATGTCTATCTGGGCAGTGACAGATTTTAGTCTTTTCTCTTCTCCAGTGGTTAATCTTTCCTGATTATTTAATGAAATTCCTAGGGAAGGAGTCTTAAGACAATAGCATTTCTTTTGGAAGTTTTCTTCTCAGTCAAACAAAGCAACTTCCAGAGAAATCCCAGAGAAAAAAGAGATTAGAAAGTTCTCGGTTCTGAGGCAGCTCCTACGGCCTTCCCATCCCCTTCATCCAAAAATGTTCAGCATACTAAAGCACCGTACTTCGGGGTATCATTCTTTGAGGCCCAACACAGGCAACTATTTTACCAAATTTCTTGTCATAGGTCCATTTTTCAGCCTCCAGTAATAGTCTCCTTGATGTCGACTGCCTGCCTGACTAGTTTGAAGTTTTTATAAGAGCACTCTGCTTCTGTAATAAATGTTGTGTTAGTTAGGGAAAACCTAGCTGTTGTGGCAAAAATACCTCAAAAGGTCAGAATGAAAGTTTGTTTCTTGCTCACAAAACAGTTCAGTGTAAGTGTTCCTGGCTGAGGTGGAAGGGCAAGGGGCTAACCCTTTGCCACACAATCACCTGCGGATCCAGGCTTGTGGAGGCTCTGTCATCTTCAACATGTAACTTCCAGTTTCTCTTGACATTAAAATCTGACCAGCAGATTCCAGATGAAAGGGAGCATCATGTATAGGAGATTTCTATGGGTCAGGCCTGGAATTTGTTCCATCACTTCTGTTCACATTCCACTCACCAATGGGGTTTAAGTAAATGTAGAGTGTGTATCTTCCAGGGAGAGTTTTTGAAGGGAGGGAGGAGCATGCCTTTCTTCCTTCCATCTTCTTGCTAACTGAAATAAAGAAATATTATAAATGATGGGCTGGGTGCAGTGGCTCACGCCTGTAATCCTAGCACTCTGGGAGGCCGAGGTGGGAGGATCGCTTAAGGTCAGGAGTTCGAAACCAGCCTGAGCAAGAGCGAGACCCCCGTCTCTACTAAAAATAGAAAGAAATTAACTAAAAATATATAGAAAAAGTTAGCCGGGCATGGTGGCACATGCCTGTAGTCCCAGCTACTTGGGAGGCTGAGGCAGGAGGATTGCTTAAGCCCAGGAGTTTGAGGTTGCTGTGAGCTAGGCTGACGCCACGGCACTCTAGCCCAGGCAACAGAGTGAGACTCTGTCTCAAAAAAAAAATAAAATAAAATAAATAAATGATGACTAGATTTGAATCCACTCCCAGTATAAAAAGAAAGAAAGAGAGAAAGAAGGAAAGAAAGAAAGAGAGAAAGAAAGGAAGGAAGGAAGGAAGGAAGGAAGGAAGGAAGGAAGGAAGGAAGAAGAAATGGTTGCTGGAGCTTCAGCAATAGTCATCTGAAACCATGGTGTATAGAGCTTGGGTCTCTGATGATCATGGAGCTCCCATACCAGCTCTCAACTGCTTACCTTCTGACTTTAAATAAAGAAGAAATGAGCTCCTGTCATATTTAAGCCACTGTTGTTTTGAGTTTTCTTTGCAGCTGAACCTGATTTTAACTTACATTATTATTCTCTAATTGTTTGGTATGGTTACTTTTTCTTCTGCCCATCCCCTCCTCTTTTTATTGGCGATCACTACTACTCTCTTCTCATAGTACAGGGGACTATAAGAACTCACTGTCAAATCTCTGGCAGCAGGTAGTCTTAGCACATGTCTAGCAGCTCTATTGTTTTACCTGAGAGGTAAAACACTTAGGATTGGTCCACAAATCCAGATCATTTCAAGAAGTATTTATTGAATATCTGGCCACTAGATACTGGGCCAGACAGAAAAGATACGAAGATAATTAGCAAACCCCCCCTGCCTTTGAAAAACTTGCATTATAGCCAGTGGAGTAGATGCTTAGAGCTGCTACCTGAACTTCCATTCCACCATCCTGTTTGAAGAAGTTAGAAAGCTGAAAATTACATTTCTTGGACTCTCTTGCCACTCGGTTCTAGGTACCCATGGGCCTGCCAAATACATGTACTTATGAAGAAACAGGTGCCGGTGAAATGGAGGCTACCTTCTTGCTGCTATGTCACTTGCAAGCAAGATGTGATGACATGTATGTGGCATTCAGACTCCTCATAGTTTTCATGGGCATGAGAGCCAGCAGTGGTGGCAGCAGCAGTAGCCGTGTTCTATTGTCAGCTTCCCAGCCCAGCTACACTGTATTTTTGTCAAAATAAGCTACCATAAGCTACAAGCTACTGCTTGTAGTAACAAGCAGTCCCCAAAATCTCAGCGGCTTAATGCAATAAAAGTTTCTCCTGGACAAAATATTTACTGCAGATGTGGGCACTTGCTCTCCAGATGCTGACTCAGATCTGGGCTGCTTCAATCTTGTGGCTACTACATCTTAACCCAAAGTCTCCTCCATAACTATTGTAGCAGGGAAGAGAGATTCCAGAAAACTGCTCAAAGGCTTTTTACTGTCTCATTCTGGAAGTGACACATTACTTCTTCTCTCATTTTATTGGCTAAAACTAGTCACGAGGCCCCACTTAACTGCAAGGGGTTGAGAAATGAGGACCAGATATTAGTGACCACTAGTAACATTCACCACATGTGATGTCACTTTGAATTCAATAGTCTGCTGATTTCTACCCCTCCAGCTCTTCCAAGGATTTCAGAAGCACCGAATTTCCTGGATGAAATCCCTTTGTTTTTGAAATATCTAGAGTGGTTTCAGCTTCCTGCAGTGAACCCTGACTGAATCAGTGTGTGCTGGTATCTTTCCGTCCCCTTACCTCCATCCATTCTCCACCCTTCATTGCCCTACTTTGTGCCCGACTCTATGAACTGTATTTCCCAGGCTCCTTTGCTCTCTGTCTTGGGTCGGTTTTGGATCATGGGAGGCACCAGCAGGAGATCAGAAAGTAGGAGGTGAGAGAAATCAGGATATTATCTGCTCTTCCTTTCAACCTCCCACCAGACTGTGGGTCCCTCACCCTGCCCCCAACTCTGCAAAGAGTCCTTTCATTAAACTTTCCTCATTTAAACACTTCTGAGTATGACATCTGTTTCCTGCCTTGACCCTGACTCATACAAGATGTTTAATTATCAAACCACGAATGTGAAAAAAAAGTACCAGGCTGTCTCCCACCTTCCAGTTTTACTACAGCTGGAGTTCTTTATAAAATGCAAATCTGAATATATCATTCCTCTGCTTTAAAACTTACGTGGCTCCCCATTATACCCCTGTCACCACACCCCACTCTAAGTTGCAGCCAGACAGAACTAATTTCAGTTCCCTCTGCAACATGGGCTTTCTTCCTCTGAGACTTTCCACACACACTGCCTTCTTCCTGGAAATTGCTCCCCACCCCCACATTCATCTTTCAGGCCTCAGCTCAAATGTCACTTACCCCAGAAAGCCTTCCATAACCTACTTAGCCTGGTTAGATGTCATTATATTCTCCCACAGCAGCCTCTATCCACCATCATAGGTAGCCAGCACTCAGTGTTTCATTGTACTGCACCTGCCTGCTGCCTTATCTGTGTCCTGCAACAGACTGTATCTCAGATCTATAGGCCCTATTAAGGTGCATGACATATAATAGGCATTCAATAAATATTGGATAGTCCTAAATATTATTGAAAATGCTTGAACCCTCCTCCTCAGGCTACCATCCTCTTTCTTTTCATTCACTGACAAAAATCAGAAAAAAATAATTTTTAGTCACCCACTCCTCATTACTGCCTTCCATTCACTTCTGGACCGTTTTAATCTTACTTCACCACTATCTTTTATGGAGACTTCTCTTGCCAAGATCACCAAAGACCTCCTAGATCTTCAATTCAGTAGCTTCTCTCTAGTCCTGAACCTCTGGGATTGCTCTGTAACACTTCCCAGAAACTCCATCCTCCGCCCTCTATGAATCATGGGCCTCTTTCTCTCTTTTTCTAACACTTTAATTGATCTGTTGCTTATCTATGTTTCCGTCCTTTCATTTGTAAGCCCTATGTGTCTTATCCTTTTTTATCTCTAGTCCCCAGCATAGTGCCTGGCACACAGTAGGTCTTAATAACAATGACTGTTAAATGATTAAAATGCTCTCTCTTGGCTTCTAGGCTGTCTCTCTTTCCTAATCTTCTCTTCCTCTGACTGCTCCTGCTCAGGGGTCTTCACAATCTCTTTCTCCATCTACCCATTAAATACTCTGGGGAGTAACTCATTCTTATCTATCTTTTGAGCTTCAGCCATCAACAAATACCCCAGTTCCCAAATGCACATTTTCAATTCTTAATGCATATTTCATGAGCTAAGGCTACCCCTCTCTCCCTAAATGTATTGCAAGCAGTTCAGATAAAGACTCATTATCTCTTCCATTCCCAACCTAGCCTCTTCCTACTTCCAATGTGGAATCAATGGAATCAGCATCCATCCAGTTGTCCAAACTACAAACCACAAAGTTCCCTAGCTTTTCCCACTGTCTTTGCCCCCTGTCCTGAAGGGCAACAAGCTCCATCCACTACCAAATCCCCATCCCTAAACTTCTAAACCCTACCTCTAGGTCTTTATTTCTACTATTTCTTCCACCTGGAATACCTCCCGTTCCCCCGCCCCCATTTTGTGGCAAATCCTCGTCATTCTTTGAAATACAGAAAATTTGGTAACCTCAATTAATTGCTTCCTCCTGTAAGTTCTACTTAGCTTGATGCTAGGTTTTGTTTTTTAATGACATCTAAACATGTCTCCCTTACTAGATTGTAAAATTCTTGAGGGCAGTTATTGTTTTTGGATCACTGGGTCTAGCCAGTGACTAACCTTTCAGGCAATTAATATTTTTATGTGAATGAATGAGTAAATAAGTAAACTGGAAAAGACCATTTTTTTTCTATTACACACTTTCAGAGATTACCTCAAGAGAACTTTTGAGTTAAAAGGACAATAACTCAGTTTAAAAACACCAGCAACATGTAACCAAGTCGACAACATATATTGCAACAACATATACATTCTTATAGAGGGCAGGTAATTGTTTTTCTTTCTTTTTTTTTTTTTTTGAGACAGAGTCTCACTCTGTTGCCCGGGCTATAGTGCCGTGGTGTCAGCCTAGCTCACAGCAACCTCAAACTCCTGGGCTCATGCGATCCTCCTGCCTCAGCCTCCCGAGTAGCTGGGACTACAGGCATGCGCCACCGTGCCCGGCTAAATTTTATATATATATGTATATATTTTTTTTTTTTAGTTGGCCAATTAATTTCTATTTTTAGTAGAGACGGGTCTCGCTCTTGCTCAGGCTGGTTTCGAACTCCTGACCTTGAGCGATCCTCCCGCCTCGGCCTCCCAGAGTGCTAGGATTACAGGCGTGAGCCACCGCCCCCCGGCCAGTAATTGTTTTTCATCTAGGGAGATTTTTTTAAAGCCTACCCTGCAGAATTTGATATTAAGCATTTCAGTTCTCGGTATGGACAGGCCAAGTTTTAAAAGATAGGTATTATCCTAACTCCTTCTGTACTCTTCTATCTTTTGTGCTGGGTGACAGGAATTAGATAAGGAATAAACAAGAGAAAACGCCGGCAGCAGTACAGTGTGTGGGCACTTGGTAGGCCCTCGACACATCCTTTTCCTTTTTCCTACCTCACCTTCGTCTTGTATTTGAAGGCTCATGAATTTAGAGTACTTAAAGGACATTTTAGTTTTAGAATTTAAATGTGACCAAAACAACGTCGTGGAGATTCTGATTGCCCCTATTAACCCATGACTCTCAAACCCAAAGGAAAGAAATCCCTAGGCGGGGAGGGGGAGAAAGGAGGCGGTGCAAAAACTGAAAAGGAAGGCGGAGAGGAAGCCGTAGAAGGAAGCCCTTTTCGTCGGGTTTGTCTTTTTTTAACCCCGGAGAGGAGTGACGTGCTAACTGCCGTGGCGGGTTAGTTTCCTCAGCGAAGCGCCCGCCCGCCGCGAATTTCCCCGCCGCCCCTCCCGCTTCCGCCCCGCGGTGCGCTGCCGGCCGCGGCCGCTGGGGGCGCCCGGAGCCCCGAGGCCGCTGCAGCGACGGTCCTCCGAGCCTCGCCTCTCCGGGCTCTCAGACGGGCGGCGGCGGCGGCGAGCTGCGTGCGCACCAAGAGGGCGCCCACCCGCAGGGCGAGCTGCAGCACGACCGCTCCCCGCGGGCGGCCGGGGTCCGCGCCGCAGCCGCCGCCGAGCTCTGGCCCGAGCTGCCGCGAGAGGCGGCTGCGGCGGCGGCCCCGGCCCCGGCCGGCCTGCGGCGCCCCCGGGCCGCGCCCCCGCGCGCCCTCGCTCACGGCCCCGGCCATGGGGCTGGGCGGATCCGGGGCTTGGCCGAGCTGAGGCTGCGGCGCCCGCCCGCGCGCCCCGCTCGCAGGCGCCTGGCTCTCATGATGATGAAGAAGAAGAAGTTTAAGTTTAAGGTGGACTTCGAGCTCGAGGAGCTCTCATCGGTGCCCTTCGTCAATGGGGTCCTCTTCTGCAAGATGCGGCTGCTGGACGGCGGCAGCTTCACGGCCGAGTCCACCAGGTAACTCGCCCTCCGCGCCGCCCGCTCCTCCCCCGCCGCCGGCCCCCGCCTGCGCCGCCGGGCGTGCTTGCTGGGCAGCATCTCTTCCCTTGGCCCATCTGCTCTAGAGGGCGGCCGGCCTCGTGAGCTCGCCTTTCTCTAGGGACCCGTTTGAAATCAGTTGGGAATTTATTGATCTGCAAAGTGCTTCGCAAATGGGTTTATCTCGGCTGGCTTTGGCTTCTTGCGCACCCAACTCCAGGTGGTTCCTGGTATCTGCCCTCGCCTCTCAAATTCTCTAGGAAAGGGAGCGAAGGCCAGAGGGAGAGGATGCTTCTGGTTTCTCTTAAGACATTTTCATATTTGTGAAATGCAAAGTGGAACTTGAGCTGTTCCACCCAAACTGCTTGAGTTCCATGAGCGCCGGTTCCGAACAGAAAGAAACCTGTGCTTAGCGTAACTCCTTCTCCCTTGTGGGTCTTACGCGGGGACCTGGACGCCTAGTCTGAGGCTGGGGTGGGCCTGGTCAGGTTTGACTTGAGCCAAGTGTTCCTGGCAGACGAGTCAACAGTCCATGCCACATCATAGAGCTGCGTCTCGAGTTACTCCCTAGTACTCAGTGAATTACCCGTCTTGAAGTGACCACTAGTGGGTCTCTGCATGGAGGACTTCGAACCAGAGGGGAGCCCAGGCCCTGCCCACGTTATGAAGTAAGCCCCTGGGAACTCCCAGGGAGAGGCATTAGCAGGTTACCCAATGAAGCTGGGTGTGGCAGTGCTCCTTGAGTAATTCCAAAGCTATTCACAGGTTGACAGATTACCCTAAGGTGCTTTTCTTTTCAAAAAAATAGAAAAGAATTTTTTAAATGAACTTTTGAATTCCTGAGGTCAAGGAGAAGGGTTAATAGTTATGTTTGTTTTACCTTTATATACTAGTCAAAGCCTTTATATTTGCCCTAAAAATATTCAGTTTTCCCTTTATCTGTCATCCCATTAATAATGTAGAGGAAATAATGTCAATGGGTTGTGGAATTGGGGCCAGAAAATTGTGCGTTGTGGTAATCTTGAAGCCTGTGGAAGCCAGAAGATGTCTAGTTGGCTAAACCGAAGGATATATGAAGCACTATTGATTCTCAAAATTAAAAAATAGTCCGCTGAGGATAGTTTTTAAAATTAAACTGTGATGACACACCTATGGATATTTAGCTAATTAATTGTACTACAATAATTTTTTACACATTGTCCTATAAGAGAACAATGTACCCTAGAATGGTGCAAAATATATTGGACTGGCTCTTACGATGTTGAAAAGCCAAAGCCAACTCATGAATGACCTGTAGGTGCAGGTGCCAGTCTTACCCTGAGGCCTAGACTGGTTTGCTGCAGGGATCCACCCCCGTGTCGGGCAGTTAGACGTGCGCTCCCGAGCCAGTGGTGACACCTGGTGGTGAGGGCTCTTGTCTACTACCTGCTTCCTCAGAATATCGATTTGGCTTCTCACAATCAAGTTATTCTGTCCTTGCAGGCAGTTATTTATTCAGCAAACATGGACCGGCTGGGCCTTTTAAACATATTATCTTTTGAATTTTCACAGCAAGTCTATGAGATAGGGGTCCCCCTTTTGTCAGTAAATAAACTGAGGCTCCGAAAGCATAACTAATTTTCCCAAACTGGTAAGTGCAATGTCAAGATTCTGATACAAGTCTGTCTGACTTCAAACAGGCTGATGCCAGATAAAGGAAAAAGCTGTGTGCAGTACAGAAGAGTTTCTGAGTAGGGAGCTTCCTAATGGTTTTAGCAAGCAAGGGCTATAATTCGATTTGTACTATGCAGGACTTGGAAGTGAAAAAGTCAAATATCCTGGGTTAAGCTTACCCCTCTGTTCCAATTAAAATCTGACTTTAGTTCAAGGCAAATAAGGTAAAGAACAGTGCTCTGTATTGTCAAACAAAAAAGCCACATAGTTTAAGAGAAATGATTCATAATAAGGAGCCTGTGCCTTTGAAGTTAGGTAAAGATAGTTGGCATAAAGCTAAGAGCAAGGGTTTGGCATGAGGTGAGTCTAAGCCAAAATCCCAGTTCCACTGTGGTAGAACTGGATGGGTTACTTAGCCTCTCAAAGCTTCCATCTGCAATATAGGAACCGTCACTGACATATCAGGTTGTTGTGAGGATTTAGTAGGATGATGTACCTGAAACAGCAAATAGTGTTTTGGCACCCACTTGACACCGAGAGGCAGGGAACTTGTCCAAGAAGGCCCTTTTGCTTTAGATATTGTACTGAATTCCTTTCTCCTGACAAGCACAAAAGTGTTGGTTTGAGAAAGATAGTTCATTTTACAAGAAAAGAAAGAAAAAAGAACTGGAAATACCCAGAGGAGTGAATTACTTCAAAATTACATAACTTTTAATTAATGGATACCAATCTAGGCAGTGTATCTCTAATTAAATGCTAGATTTTAATTTTGTTTAAATCACTTTATGTGCCCATTATAAATAAGGTATAGTTAACACTGTAACATTTCTTCCATAAAAATATGAAGTGAATTACATAGAAAAGAGTTAACAGGCCCAGGACTGCTATGCTCAGAAAGGCCCACTTACAAGCTTGGCCCTTGGCTGCCATATGGGAATTTGAATGATAAATGGTTCCATATATGATATAAAACTTTACCTAAATGATAAAAGTGGCTCATTGTTCGTAGACTGTACAAACTGTGGGTTTCTAATGAGTTTCCCTGGTAGACAGCACATGTTATCACAATTTGATGCTGGAGAAATTAAATGTGTGCTGATTCTGTTTTGTATCTTCTTGGTGTAATAAATCTTAGCCATGAGTATAATTGTATGGTGAGTTCTCCTAATGAATCACCAAACCTGGGTGTGGTCTTGGAGACCCCCCAATGCATGAACCTATATAAAATAATATTCATTTTGTTAGAGAAAAGCCTTAGAGGTACATAGAAATTTATATACATGTATGTGGCAATATATATGGCTATATATATATTGGCTTTGTACATATATATTTGGCTTTGTACAAAAATTAAACATGCAGATCATTTGTTGTTCACCAGATATTAATTGGGCCTTTACCAGGTTTCTACCTATCTGTTTGGAGCTGTGAGAAGTACAACAAATATAAGGGTCCACAAGGAAATTACATCTGTTTAATGAAATTAGATCATAGACATACATTTGCTTGACAGTAGGAGACAGTATGGCTAGTGCTTAATCAATGGATCAGACAGTATGTGAGTGTTGTTGAAATTCGAAAGGAAAAGTGTTTATTTACAGCTGTAATGGTAACTGAAAACCATAATGGTTATTGAAAAACATATTAGCATTTTAGTTGAGTGTACTGGGAAGATGAATTTGCATTAACAAGAAAGGGTGGGAAAACAGCTTCAGCAAGTCATTAATAGGAGTTGGTGATAGATTGCAAAGAGTTCACACTGAGCAGAAGTGGAAGATAAGATTAGAAAAAGGCTTTGAATGCTATTATAGAGAGTTTGCTTTCCATTGCTTATAGTATAAAATTTAATCAAAGATTCTTGAACTGAGCTGTAATGTGATTAAAGTGGTATTTAAGCAGGCTAGCAGGCTGATGCTATTTGGATTCAAGTGGGTTAGATTAGAAATGGGGAGACTAATTAGGAGGCCGTTAAAGAAACCCAGGCAGGAGCAAATGAGAACCTAAACTCTGAGGTTTCTCATGTAAGTGACTGATAAATGATAATGCTATGGCAGATAACTTTGATGCCATTATAGAAATGAGAAAGTCAAAAAAAGTCTTTGTTTTGTTTGAGGGGAATATTGTATATGTTGGTGGAGGATATGAAAAGTTAAGTTGTATGCTTAGCATAAGGTGACAATGGGCCTGATAAGCAGTTGAAGACATTTACTGTGGTATGTGGATTTCTTATTAATAGATTTTCATCTGTTGGAGCCATACAAGCCTGCTTACTGAACTTCTCACTTAGAATTTCTTTATATTGTTTTGCCTTTTTAAAGATTATTATTGAAAATTGATTTTAGAAGGATCCAGTTTTTCCTGGGAGGGCTTATTCAGTAAAAAGGTTAGAAAAAAATATTATAAGAAGACTAAAAGATATTTATTTGTAATAAATGTTATTCAAGTGGTCAAGGTAAATGGTCAGATTTTACATACCATAATTAATAAAACATTCAGGGAACACATTGTACAATTATAGTGGTCTACTCAACTGAAACCAAATTGTTATCTAATAAAATACAGTCTTGTATCACTTAACTATGGGGATATGTTCTGAGAAATGCATCATTAGGTGATTCCGTCATGGGAACATCATAGAGTGTACTTATACAGCCCTAGATGGTAAGGCCTACCATATGCTTAGGCTATATGGCATAGCCCGGGGTGGGGAACCTTTTCATGTTGGAAGGCTGCATTAATTTAGTTATAATCTAATAAGCCGCGTTCAAGAAACTTCAATTAAATATACTTAAAAATGTACATTATTTTTTAAAAATCTCACTATTAATACTATGTCCTTAATAATTTCAAAAAATGAAAACTATTTGTTAAATTTAACTAACTTTTTAATGATTTTGTGTCTGCTTTTTGTTGGAAAGCGTTTGAATATTTGGTTGCAGCATGGAGGTCCACAATTTCAGTTGATCCTCTAGATGGGTGTCAGTCATTTGTGACCTTAAGGGCATCTTGATTTGGGTTAGGTAGGAGAATGTAGATTCGCAACAGTAAGTGATTGAAAAGCAAGAAAGCATTTTTTGGGTATGTTGCTGAAGGCATCGCTATTCTACTGCATTTTTCCGTATTTCAATCGAATCTTTCTTAGCATCAAACAATGACTTTAAAATATCTACTGAGAGCTCAACTAGTTCTAAAAGGTGATACCTTTTTTCAAAATGCTTGGAATTTTTGCCACATATGACTTAGTTTTACCTTGCAAAGAAATATTCAAGTCATTTTGATTAGACATGATACCACACAGAAGTGCTGCATTCCTGTAGAGATCCTCTTTCAGTAATTCAGATTGCTGGTTCTGTTCTTAAAATTTAACTGTTCTCACAGAGATAAAATTTTGGCTAACACCTGTCCCTGTAATAGCCAATGCACTTTAGAATGATATGACAAATCCACACTGAATACATCATAGTTCAACTTTAGCATATTAAGAAACTGACAATGCTGTGTTGCATTTGCACAAATATAGTTAACAATACTTATAACTTGTTGCAAAGTATCACCTATTTTAAGTATCACTTAAAATAGTAGCTTTAGCACATAGATTTTGCTGGTGCAATATACAAGGAAAAGAAATGAGAGCATCTGGATCTGTTAATACTTTTTCTTTATATGTGCAATAAACCCTTCATATTTTCCTGGTATGGGAGGTGTACTGTTTGTACATATACTCAGTAAATTTACCAAATTCAGTCCAACTTCACAACATTTATCTTGAAATTTGTTGAAGATATCTATCCCTCAGGTTCTGTTCCCAAGAGAACCCAAAGTGAGTAACTCCTTATAGCAAAGAAAATCTTCTGTTAGGACCTGAATAAAGTATAAAACCTGTGCTGAGTCAGTAGTATCAGTTGATTCATCCAAAGCAATTGGATAATATATATTTTCCTTTTGAAGTATTGCAGAAGTTGTTCTGTTAAGTTGAAGGCTGTAATTCATGCTGCCAATCAGTTATGGTTCTCCTTGAAAGAGATAGTTTGTATTTTGAAATGTTATCCCAGTATCCTACAACTTTGACTGTGCATTTTTTCACAATTTCTTCATCACTGAATGGCTTCCCTTTTATCCCAAGTATATAAGCTACTTTATAAGTTGCTTCAGTGGCATCATTTCCAAGTCTTACTGTGCTTGAAAGAATTCTCTTTGCTTTTGTTTTTCCTTTTTTAATTTCTGTAGTACCTTTCACGCCTCTCCCTCTAATTTAAAATAGCTGTTGTCCTTATGAGTGTTATAATGCTGATGAGCATTGAATTTCTTTAATGTTGATAATTGCAGTATCACAAAGCAATCAAATCATCATATCTTTAGCAGAAACAAGATAATATTGCAATTTCCAGACTTCATTTAAAAATCTGTTTTCTTCCTTCAGCGTTCTCTTGGTCTTTGACATCATGAGCTGTTAAGCAGACAGAATTAAAAAATACTGTCGATTAAACTTCCTTTTCCAAAGAAGACAGAATAATGGCCAAAAAACATATAAAAAAATGTTCATCATCTCTAATCATCAGAGAAATGCAAATCAAAACCACAATGAGATATCCCCTAACCCTAGTGAGACTGGCCTCTATCAAAAAATCCCAAAACAACAAATGCTGGAGAGGATGTGGAGAGATAGGGACACTCTTAACATTGTTGGTGGGTCTGCAAATTGGTGCAACCTTTGTGGAAAAGATTCTTCAAAGAGCTAAAATTAGAATTACCATTTGATCCAGCAATAGCATTATTAGGCATCTATCCAATAGAATTTTCATTTTAATTGTCTTTTTTGACCTGAGCATTATCCAGGAGCTGTACATTAATCTTCTATTATTTGATTGGGTTTTATGGTAATTAAAAAATAATGTTAACTTTATTGGCTTAACATTAGAAAGAGTGGCCTTTGAAATCTCTATATTTTTCTTGACATTAGATCTTCTTAAATTGTGTTTTTGATTATCACATCACTCTTTTCTATTTAGAATTTTAAAACTTAAATTTCATGTTTTCTAATATTAATATTGCCAATCTTGCTTTTTTAGTCTAGTATTTGTGTACTGTCTTTTTACTTTTTTTTAATTTTAAATTTATACCAACTAGCCATTGACACAAGCCACCTCAATCCACCTAAAAAATTAATGGCTTAAAATAGAAACTATATATTCTTAATGAGACAGCTGAGTGGCTCCTCCACATCCACTGAGCTATGCGTTTATCTGTAGTAAGCTGCAAGCAGGGGAGGTGCTTCTGTTGTTCTATGATGGGTTTTCTCAAATATTTAGAAGTTAGCTGGCTATAGGCCCATCTAGGATAGCCTCATATAGAAAAACTGGGCTTTTTTTTTTCCATGTAGATTTTCACCCTCCAGCTGGCTAGCATGGGCTTTTTCATGATGATGCCAAGTTTCCAAGAGATACGTCAGAAACATGCAAGATTGGCACACTCTTGCTTATATAAAATTCATTTGGCTAAAGCAAGTCCCAGAAACAGCTCAGAATCAAGAAGTAAGGTGACAGAATTCACTTCTTGTTGAGAGGAGCTACAAAGCTACATGGCAAAGAGCATGGATATAGCATGCTTAGAGAATGGGGGTAATTTTCACAGTACTCACTCATGAAATCTTTGTCAATTTATTTTTAAGTGTCTATTATAAAGAGAATTTGTTCTCTATATAGTTATATATTAGTTTTAGTTTTTAATCTAATTTGATAGCCTCTATATTTATAAATCAATTTTACATGTTGATTCGTTTCTTGGAACTGTCCATTTTTGCTGGTTTAATCAATTTCTGTTAGTTGTATTTTTTCTTGTGCTTTTTAAAAGTTCTATGGGATTTTTCTTGTTAATGACTGCTTTTGCTCTTTTTCTCTTTTAATTGAACACATAATATTCTACTATTATTTATAAAGGTAGTATCAGTTGTTTTCTCTTTGGGATGCATTGTTTTTCCTACCACAATGTTATAATTCTCCACTTTGGCTTCAATTAAGGGAAGATGGAACAATTTTATTCCATCCCTTCTTCCCCCTCTTTCCTGTTCTGTCCAGTGAGATGTTTATATTTTCTTACTGCAATGTAATCTCACTAGGAATAAAAATCAAAAAATTAGAAAATCACCAAATATTTGATTATTTTAATAAACACAAAACAATTATTTGACAAAATTCAAACTTATTCAGAATAAAATTCTCAGCAATATAAAAGCAAATTGAAAAATCCTATTAAGAAAGTGAAAATACATGTCACAGATTGGAAGAAAATATTTGCAATATGTATATCTGAAAATGGACTAATACCAGAATACATAAAGAATTCTCACAAATCAATAATTATAATTAAACATCCCAATTAAACATAGGAGAAAAATATCATGAAAAGTACACCTCACAAAGAAGATATCTGAATGCTAACCATATGATAAAAATGCTCACCATCATTAATTGTCAGAAAAATGGCTAAAATTGAGAAGATTGACAATATGGTATCCTGGGGAGGATACAGAGCCACTGGAACCTTCTTCATACATCGTTGGCGGGGGTATAAAATGGTACCACAGTTTGAATAATTCCCAATATATTTAATTATATGCCCAGTCTATGCCCTAGTAATTTCACTCCTAAGTGTTTACCCAAGAGAAAGATATACAATTAAAGGCTTGTAAACTAGAATGTTGGCAGCCCCAAATGTTTACCAATCCTATAAAAGGTAAGCAAATTATGTATATCTATACAATGAAACACTATTTATCAATAAAAGAAAATGAGCACCTGATATAATCATACCTATCCCTCACATTTTATGTTAAGCTAAAGAAGCCAGGCATCAGAAAGTGTATGCTAGATGATCACATGTACATATGTTCAAGAATATACCTGACTAACTGATGGTGATTGAAATTAGAATTTCAGTTGCCTGGTTGGGGGGAATTGAGTGGAAAGCCACAAAGGAAACTTTCTGGGATGAGGGGCAAGTTCTGTACCTTGATTTGGCTGATAGTTACATGGGATTATATTCATTTGTCAATATTCATTGAGCTGTAGTTAGGTTTATGTGCTTTATTGAATGCAAAAAAGCCCAAATCTTTACACAGACTTACAAGGCCCTCTACAATCTAGCCTCACATCATTCCTCTGTACCTCATCTCCTGCTACTTGTTGTCACATGCATTGGATCCCAGACACACAAACCTTCACTCTTTTTATTGAATGTTCCCGTATGATCTGACTTCAAGGCTTTGTAAGTTACTACTCTTACTCCCACTTTATTTTTAATATCCACTTGCATTGCTTTCATATATTCTTCAGGACTTTGCACAAATACCACTTCTCAACGAGGATCCCCATGACAACACCATTTAAAATGCCACCACCCCCTTCACTCTCTTCTTTGGTTCTTTATTTTTCTCCAAAACTCTTATAAAATTCTACCGTTTTGTAAATTATCTATATTTGTTTGTCTCCAATAAGGCTACATGAGGGCAGACCTTATTGTCTGTTTTCTGTTCACTGTTGTTTTTGCAGTGTCTAGAGTAGTGCCTGGCATATACGTAGAATTTAATTGTTGCTTCTGAAGAAAGGCATTTATGTTTCAGAATTTCTTCAAATACCTGGGTAGACTTCTTAAATGAGTCAGTGAAATACACCTATTGTTCCACATATCAGTGAACAGCGTTGTGGGCCTGAAGGCTTTACCTTGTTGTTGATGGGCAGGGCGCTGGCCAACCAACCCTGTGGCCCTGAGGAGCCAGCATCTGCTGGGCTTTGCTCTGGTGTGCTAATACTTGTTCTTCCCAGAGAGTTTCTACACATTGTTTTCTTTAGAAAAGAAACTTCTATTCCTTTTGCAGATGGGTAAATGCCATATGCCTGTAGTATATAGTCACAAATTGATAAAGTTCGGAGGGGCTAACTCTTCTATCTATTTCATCAATCCTCCCAGTCCCTGTTCTCTTTCCCTCTCTCAGAAATACTTGAAGTATCTGGTTTCTGAGCCCCTCTTAGAGTGCTGAAGGAAAATAGTGTTATTCCTTGGCTGCAGCTCGCTTCTTATGTGTCCTTGGATGTAGCGTTTTCCCCCAGCTTCTTAAGTCAGAAATTCTTCTTTGTGTCCTATTTCCTAATAACTGCTTAAAACAGTATCACCCTTCTTTTCTTAATTGTTGTTATTATTTTATTTTCCTTTACTATCCTTTCCTTGAAGTCTCAGATGGAACAGATTATAACCATGTGTGCTTAGTCTATCATCTTAAACTAGAAGCTTTTGTTGTATTTTAATCAGGCAGAAACCAGTCTCGTGCAACTGTTTACAACTGTGAAGCGAAGCCAATAGCAATCATCCCTCCCCTTTCCTTTCCTGTCAATAGTTACAGGACTGATTGTGTCATATGTTCAAACTGAGTGAAAATGGGAAATTATCATTTTAAGTGACAGCTCAATGTTTTGCAAGAACTAGAAAATGTATTTTAGAATAATATAATCAGAGTACCAAACTCCTTGTGTTTACAAACCAGCAGAGTACTGATTTCTGATTTTTTACCTGGCACTCTAGAGAATGACCAATCTGGACTTAGAATAAAAATGTAACTGTGGATGATTAAGGTATTCTTAAAGTTGCCACAGAATCTGATCAGACACCCTGACTTTAATTATCATTGAATATTCTCACTTTGATCGCATCCTATTCTAATGAACCAAATTAAATCTTGTTTCATTTAGCAGCAAGAATTGATTTGTTTTTGTTTCAGCAAACACACAAAAGAAGGGAAAATTAACCCATAAAATCTGAGAGGGGACAATATGTCTTAGAGCAAAGATCTTTTAAGTAGTCAGTGGACTAGCACAGAAGTTTCATAAGCAATGCACCAGATAATTTTGACACGAATTTTTCTTAGGAATAGGAGAGATTTCTATCCTATCACATGTTGGTATCTGAGATATACTTGCAAGTACAGATGGGCCATTAAGAAATATTCTTTACAGGAAGTTATCTGGGTTTTTTATGTATGTTTTAGCTAAAGTAACCTTAATTTTGCCACTTTAGTCCTCAAAATAAGTATACTTGAATTCAACTCCTGGCTTTATCACTTATTAGATTGTCACCACAGGCAAGTTAGATAAATTGATAAAGCCTCAACTATCTGATGTGTAAAATCATGGAACATTATTTTAAAGGTATGTGGTAGTTTTTATATGATATAAGGAACACAAAATGCTTTTTTTCCACAAAACAAGTGTTCTATAAACTGTACCATTATTGTCATTGTTATTATTTCAACTATATCCTACTACATGGATACAGTTATACTCTTTTTTTGTGTTAGACTTCCTACTATCAAGCAGAAAAGGAATTACTTATTATCCAGTTTTTTTTCCAGGCCCGTGACTAAGGAAAATTTATATTTAATCTCTTCAAAAGAACATACCAGTTTTAAGGTTATGACTGTGTGGATGTATCTATTTTTCTATACATGCGATCTCTTTTCCTTTACTTTTCAAGTATCTTTGAGCAAAAATCATGCTCATATTTATAGTATGAATGAATCAACAGGAAAAAAAAAAACATTTAACAAAATAGCATAAAAGGCAAGTTAGCAAAAGCCCAGTAGGAAAAGAGGTCAAGGTTGCTACATATTCTGTAATATTTTCTGAGTGATTGACAAAGTACTCCTTTTTTCCCCTGTCCTAAGAAATCTTGACACATGTAAAATCAGGCTTATAATGACAAATAGATAAGGAATTTCCAACTGTGTTTGTACTCTGGCTTGTTCTCATTCCTATATCTGTACTCAATATCTCATAAGATTGTCTTTTCAGAGCATCAAGGAATAAATATGGACAGAACATCCCCAGGCCACATGCCAAACCCTGCAAATAAATTAATTCTGTTTTTCATAGAACAAAGCAGTGGACTACTTAAAAGAAAGTCGCAGTATCCTATTCACCATAATGAATCCCTGCTTGTACAGAATAGAACTCTCTGACGGTTTACTCCCCAAACATTGACCTCAGAATTAAGGCAAAAAGACCAAGAAACAAAAGTAATATTCAAAATGTGCAAAATGGTGCATTTTTTTAGTTCGACTAAAGGAGACCAGCATTTTATAACTTAGAAAACTCATCACAGAAGCCCACAAGCCTGAGATGCTTAAAAATAGACAAAGTTCTCTTTTTTTAATTAATAGACTTGATTTTTGAGTAGTTTTAGCTTTATAGAAAAATTAAGCAGAAAGTAGAGTTGCCGTATGGTCCCTCACATTTCTTACAATTAATGAGCCAATATTGACATATTATTACTACCTAAATCCATATTCTACATCAGGGTTCACTCTTTGTGCTGTACTTTCTATGGATTTTGACAAATATGTGACATATACGCCCCATTACGGTATCATACAGAATAGTTTTAATGCCATAAAAATCTCCTGTGTTGCCCCTAGTCTTCTCTCCCCATTCTCTTCCCCTCTCCCTAAACCCATGGCCACCACTGGCCTTTCTATTGTCTCCATAGTTTTGCCTTATCCAGAATGTCATATTGTTGGAATCACATAGTATGCAGCCTATGCATACTTTTTTCACTTAATGATATGCCTTTATGGTTGCTCCATATTTTTTCATGGCTTAAGAACTCACATGTTTTTATTTCTGAATATTGCCATATGAATGTACCAAAGTTTGTTTATCCATTAACCTGTTGAAGGACATGTTAATTGCTTCTAAATTTTGGTAAATATGAATAAACCTTCTGTAAACATTCATGCACAGGTTTTTTTTCATGGATATCATATAAATCTTAGTTAAGAACTGAAATTTCAAGGCTTCTCTTTGAGTGAGTAGACAAATTGGGTTTTTTTTTTTTTTGAAATTCATATATTGTGAGGTGCACAAAGTCTAGGTCACTATTTAAACTGATGTCATGGGAGAAAGGAGTTAGTACATAAATAGGCTTTGATTTTTGTAATATGCTAATCATTTATATATGTAAAAATAAATTAAAGAAGATTATAAATGTAAAATTAAAAATGAAATACAAAGGAAAACAGAAAAATATAACTCTACATTAAATAATAATGAACATAGCCAAACATAGAAAATAATTGATTTAGGAAAATAATGAACACACTGCTTTGATTGTATATATTGAAATATAATATTCAATTAAAAAAACTTCAAGATCATCTTGAAATTTACTTAGTAAGTTCTCTTTTGGATGTATTGAGTTTCTTGGGTCTTTATTTGCTGACTTTTACCAATTTGGGAAATTTTTCAAGCGTTAATTTTTCAAATAATTTTCTGCTCTATTCTCCTTCTTGTCTCTACTTAGTACTCTTAATATACATATTTAGACCACTTGGTAATATCTCACTAACGCTCTCCCTAACGCTCTTTCATTTTTTTTCAAATGTATTGTATCTTTTTCTTCAGCTTGGATAATCTTTATTGATCTACCTGTATATTCATTGACTCACTTTAGCTATTTCTGGTCTGCTCTGAGATCAAGTGAAATTTTTATGTTAGCAATTATCCTTTTAAGGTGTAGAATTTCCATGTGTCAGTTATTTATAGCTTTCACTACTCTGCTGAAATCCCTCATCTTTTTCATTATTAATATCATTTGTCCACTTTTAAATATTAATAAACAGCAGACAAAAACATTCACTGGGGAAAGAATCCCTATTCAATAAATGGTGCTGGGAAAATTAGATAGCCACATATAAAAAACATCTGCACCTCTCACCTCTCACGAAATCAACTCATGATGGATAACAGACTTAAACTTAAGGGATGAAACCAAAAGAATTTTAGAAGAAAATGTTGGAAAAACTCTTGTGGAAACTAGCCAAGTTCCCATCAATACATGAGTGGATAAATAAAATGTGGTATAGTATACCTTGCAGTACTACTCAGCCACAAAATACAATGGTGATATAGCACCTTTTGTATTATCCTGGATGAACCAGAGCCCATTCTTCTAAGTGAAGTATCACAAAACTAGAAAAACAAACACTACGTGTACTAACCATGAAATTGGTACTAGTTGATCAACGCTTATGTGCACATATAGAAGGAACATTCATTGGGTGTCGGGAAGGTGGGGGTGGAAGAGATGGGTAAAATCACACCTAATGCGTACAGTGCACTCTTTCTGGGAGTTGGGCACACTTGTAGCTCTCAGTTGGTATAAATGCAATATATGTAACCAAAGTGTTTGTGTCCCCATAATATTCTTTAATAAATAAATATTAATATTGATGGCCCTCCATATCAGTGGGTTTTCCATCTGAGGATTCAATCAACTATGAATCTACATATTTGAAAAAAAATGATGGTTGCATCTGTACTGATCATGTGCAGACTTTTTTATTGTCATTATTCCCCAAACAATACAGTATAACAACTATTTACATAGTGTCTACATTTGCATTAGGCATTGTAAGTAGAAATGAAGTGTGCTTTTTCCATCAGGTCCTATAACAACCTCTCCTTTTTTAATCTTCTTGTTATTTTCTGTTTATGGCTTAATGCATAGAACTCTGAAAATGTAGAATTTAATATAGCTACAGGGATGGAAGAGTCTTGAGAAGGATTCAAGTAGAAGGCTTTTTGTCAATCAGAAGCACTCACATTGGACTATTATGTAACTAACAATTAAACTCTTATTGAGTTAAGCCATATAAATTATGAGATTCCTTTCTGTTAGCAGCTAGGATTATCCTGATACTTAAATTAAACCTATATATATATTAACTCCAGATAAAATACTTTGAAGTAAGTGAGAAAGTCAAGAAAGAGGAAAAAATGGAAATCATAAAGCAGAAGTTCTTATCAAAGTGGAGAGTAAGGGGAAAGAAGAAAATATCTTGTTTTTTTCGGAATATTAATAAAAATCAAAACAATTTTATATGTCTTTCTCCATGCAACCATGGAGAAATCTCCAAGAATTCACAAGTTTATTGCCATAAAAAGAATACTAAGCAATGCTTCATTAAATAAATCAATAAATGTAGAGATTTTATTAAATTTTATTTATTTATTCGACCTCTTTAGTATTTCTTGAACCTAAACCTTCTTTTTTTTTTTATTTTACTTTTTTTTTTTTTTTATTGGGGGAAAACTACAAAGCATTTACAGTACAATGTTTACAGTCACAATTTGTAGTGAGCTGATTTCCCAAAATATATTACCACTCAAGTTGACTTATCTTGTTACATTCAAAAACCTACTCT
>CAUYRT010061428.1:0-10136 GCA_963574885.1 Lepilemur ruficaudatus
AAAAAAATTAGCCGGGCATGGTGGCGCATGCCTGTAGTCCCAGCCACTTGGGAGGCTGAGGCAGAAGGATTGCTTGAGCCCAGGAGTTTGAGGTTGCTGTGAGCTAGGCTGACGCCACGTCACTCACTCTAGCCTGGGAAACAGAGTGAGACTCTGTCTCAAAAAAAAAAAAAAAACTTGGATGTGGTGCCTCTCTTGAGCAGTGGTTAGGTCTGGCCACCTGTGTGGCATGTTTCTGCAGGCAAGGCCAGCACCTTATAGATGGGACACATGTTTCAGTTTGTCACCATCTACCACTTCTCCCTCCTGGCCTTGGTCATTCTCTGATCCAGAAGCACTCGAGTTTGCCATCCTGGGCCAGAGTTTTCTCAGTACATCACATTGCCTAGCTTTTTGTTTCTTGGAAAGGTTGTGCTCTAGGGAATAAATAGGCTACTTCAGCATGTGTTTTTTTTCCTCCACAAGTTCAGGCCCTTTGGGGTAAGGGAGATGTTTGGGGCTTCAGGCTTATCACAGGGGCAGTCATTGGTTGACTATCTGGCTGTGATTTCTTTCTTTTTCTTTTTCTCTTGTTTAATAGTCTTATATATTGGTCAGGAATAGTGAGAGGTCCAGTCTAGAGATAGAAATTTTGGAGTCATTCCACGGCCTGGAAGAGAATATCAATACTGTGTGTATAGATGTAAAAAAGAAGAGGTACAAGGACTGAGCCATGAGATACAGAAATCAGGAGATGAGGAGTATCCATCAAAAGAGACTGAGAAGGAGCAGCCAGAAATTTAAGAGAAAAACCAGATAAGCACGGTGCCCTAGAAGCAAAGAGGAGTTATCAGCAGTTACATGCTCCGATTAGGTGAAGTAAGTTAGGAATGATCAACAACCATTATGTTCAGCAACCCTGGGGTCATTTTATCTTCATATTCACAAGGAAAAATAAATACTTGAGAAAAGCCAAGGAAAATGTGAAAAATTGTGACTGGGACTTATCTTACCAGAACATACCATGTATATGCTGTATAATTAAATCAATGCTGAATTGATACAGGAATGGACAAACAGACTGTGATGGAAAACTCAACGTTATCATAGTGTATATAAGTATTTATTATATAATGAACAGTTCTGTTCATGAGTAGAAGGATGGATTATTTAATAAATGGGGCTAGCCCAACTAGGTACCCATTTGGGAAGAAAAGAAAATGAATTCTGAAAAGATAAAGGACTTAAGAAATAAAACAGTAACACTCTTGCAAAAAAGGAGGAGACTACATCTACAGTATGTGTATATGTATATATTCAGTGGGTGAATATTGTACCTCATACCCTAAAAATAGAAGAGAGCTCTTATAAATTGACAAAACAACAAACAGTAGAAAAAAAATGAGTAAGAGATGTGAACAAGCAGTTTACAGAAAGTAAATTAATTGGCCAATAGACTTAAGAAAAATGCTTAAGTTTATTAGTAGTCAGGGAAATGAATCAATGAATATTGATTGTTGGCAGGAAAAAAAGTAAAAAAGAAAAACTTTTATTGCTAACAGAGATATGAAGGAAAGAGGATTCTCATATGTCAGAGGTATGATATTTCCCCCCATATCACTAATGTGGTGGCACACTGGTTTCTATTCAGGGAGAAACTTCTTATAATGAAAATTTGGTTTATTTGCTCTTGGAATACCATTGTGTGACTTAGCCACTTAGTAGCATGATGGCCTTAGACAACTCAAATAAACTCTAGAAGCTTCATTTTACTCATGGTAAAATGGAAATAACCACCCTAGGCTGACTACTTTTCCCTGAGGTTGAATATAAGATAATGTTTATGCTAGGTCTTTGGAAATGATAGTGTGGTTCACAGAGTATTAGGACAGGCTATGAGCTTTTGAGTACCAGAGTCCAAGGACAGATTGAATAAATTTTCACAAGTATATGGAAAGAAAATATACTTCTAAATGAATTGTAGTAAAGAAGGGCCTTGTAAAGAAGGCTTGATTTCTTGGTTGCATTTATCACTGGGTCTCAGTTTTGTTGGCGTAGAACAGTGCTGTTCAGGAGAACTTTCTGCAGTGATAATAATGTTCTGTGATCTTTCCCATACTTTCCAAATCTCTCCAATGTTTGTGTGCTTTCCAATACTAGTCTCACGTTGTTGAACACTTGACATGTGTTAGTGCAACTGACGAACTGACTTTTGAAATTTTATTTAATTTTAATTAATTTTACTTTCAATTAAAAAAACCTACATGTGGATAATACTATGTTGGGGCAGGAAACCTAGGCTACAGACACACCTAGGCTACAGACACCTATTAAATTATAATTTGAGGCAGATTATAACTGGATGCCAAATAAATTAAAATCAGAAGTATGTGGGGTTTATATTTGCCGAGACTAAAATGGATATTAAAATGTTGTTTGGTGAACCAAAGACCAGAATAAGGAAATTGTTAATAGAAGATATGCCATTTGAGGAAAGTGTATATCCAAAGAAGAATGTGGAAGCTGAACATTCAAATTTCTCCGCCAGAAGCCCAGGCACGCTGGCCTGCGTGCTTTCCTAGTTGAGCTTTTGCTTTGTCTTTGCAGATTCCTTGCTGCTCGGCACATTGTTCTCTTTGCAGCCCTCTGGAGGTTGTAGGGAGCCCTGGCTCTGCTCATTTCTCTGTTGTTATTCTCTGCCATGGGCTTCAGTTTATTCTTCTGTAAAATGGATCAAATACCTACCTTTAAGGACCTTTCCTCTTCTAACATCCTAGAAGGAGCAAGGTTATTTTTCACGGACTGCGTCTCAGGAATGCTGCTTGTGTGGTGATTTAGCATCAGGATGAGAAAGGATTCTGTAGCCAGCCGTCTCACCCTGCACACGGGAATGTCTCTTAGCAGCATCAGTCAGTGGGTGGCCTTTTTGAGGTCTGGAAGTCTTGGTCTGCCCTGACCTTTGCTTAGTAGCGCTGAGATATTTTCCAGTGGAGGATCCACCGTTCAAATTTACGTATTTCCATTTATCTTATCACCAAGCCAAACCATTTTAAGGTTAGATACCTTAAAAAACTAATTTGCAAGCTCATGATATAACTGTGTACAGGCTTCCTTTTCTTTTCATGGTTATTTTTTTCTACTGTGCTTTGTGTAAGATAGTTGGAAACTGTCATTATTTAAGAAGAAAACAAAAAGAACAGTTTGCTATTTTTAATGTTGTCAATATTCACTGATCTTGACCTCTATCAGAAAATCCACCTGTATGACTATTTTAGTAAGTAAATAATTGGATACATAGCAAACTGGAAAGCAGTAAAAAATATTTAAAATACAATTGTGCATTTACTCAAAATACATCCAAAGCAGAAAGCCTGATTCCTGTCATCACAGATTTTTGAATTTGAAATTGTTCAGAAGAATCAGGGGGAGGTAGTTAATGTCAGTTAGACCTGTGATTTTCCCCCAGACAGTACTAAACCTAAAATATAAATAAAAAGTTGACTTAGTAATTGATAAGAGAAGAACAAATAGATTGGCTGGTGAACAGCCAACTAAAATTTATTTACATGATGATTTTTGTTTGGACTTTTTAAATGGATTTTGGTTGGAAAAGATAATTTTGGAGGTGTGCAGTAAAGAGAACAGAACAGATTAAAAAAATACATGACATGTAAGAAGTAACATTTTAGCTGGGACTTCTGGTATGTGAAATAGAAAACTTGGGGAAATCTTAAGTTTCCGGGGCTGTATGTGTCTGGTAACAAAGCTGTATTTTACCATTTTTGTTTGCAAAACAAAATTTATCTTGGACTCATACATCTAAACTAACAGATAATTTATATGCCTTAAATTTTACAAAGAGCAAAGACATTTGATTGTTGATATATATTTTCCTGAAGTTTTATATGTTACATGTCCTTTTTTTCTTTTTTAAGAGTCCTGTGAAGATAAATCAGATTAGCCTGGATGAAAGTGGAGAACACATGGGTGTGTGTTCAGAGGATGGCAAGGTATGGCAAGGATGTGGTCATGTTGAAAGTTCTGTTCCTGTATTGAGTACTGTGATTTTAGCCAGCTCCAAGTGATTGGAAAAGCACCCTGCTTACTGTATATCTGCATTAAGACAACCTTGATTATTCTTTTTGAGTATTGGACTTGCTTCCGATTGGTCATAATTAAAGGAAAATATATTTTGCACAAATGTGCCTTAGGAAAAGTAATTACAAGAATGTCAATAATGTTACTAGTATTAAGCTGATTAACAGCTGTGGCAGGGTGACGTGTCACCTTAATCATTACTGCTGTGCCACTTATACTTCAGTGACTAGTCTGCAGTTCCTGCAAGACAGTAGTTTAATGCCTTTCTGCCATAAATCCACAAAATTGGATTTTGTGGGCATGATTTCTGTGGGCTGGTGGTTTTCATTTTCACACACGAGTTATGAATGTTTCTCTTGAATTATAGAATCTTTTGATAAGCAATCATAGTTTATCAGAAAAATAAAGTGTCTTACAATGGCCACATTAAATAAATGTAAAATCAATATATGTACAGTTTTCTAAAAACCTGGCACCTACTTCCTCGACTGAGGACATACATCATTTGAGCAGTGTATAACTAACAATTATCAGCGCTTCTTGCTGATGTTGAGCTGTGACATTTAGTGGTTGTGGTGATTGATTTTCCACTTATAAGAATGTCTTCTTTGTTTTTAAGTCAATGGAAGTCTTTTCTAATGTTAGTTTGCAGTGATAAAATTCTAATGCACAGTGTATTTAAGCTACTTTTCTAAAATAACAGTTTAAGAAGAGAGCGCATTAAGAATCATTATAGATCCTTACATATTCCTTACTGAATAGAACAGATTTCCTAATCTAATTTTGTCTTTTTTACACATTTTAAATTCAGTGGGCCATTAAGATAGATAAATTAAAAACAATATACTCGGTGTAAAAGAGATATGCCCATTGAATCTGTTAACGAAAGCAACATGAAGTCCTCTTGCCATACAAGAATGCATTTTATATATCTAAGCCTAATGTTGCCCAAAGAGTCTTTTGAAACAGTAATTGAACACTTGTGCTTTTCAAAAAGCATTGTCAAATTTTATGATACTTGCTGAAATTCTGAGATTGTCATGATTGTCAAAGAGAGATGAGGGAGGAGCTGGTTTGTATAGAAATTGAGAAGAATTATTCACACTATTGGAACATTTTTGTGTGCGTATATTTGTAAAGAGAGATAATCTTCATTTTATTTTCTTAAAGGTGAGGAATTCTTTCGGTGCTGATATCAATTTGATTGAACTAATTTGGTGAAAGAATATTTTTTAAATTAAAAATGAATTTTTGTTAAGATACTTCATGTAGGAATTTTCAGAGCTTTAAATGTTGAAGAATTAGGATTTCATACATCAAAGTGAATATTTTAATTACTCTGGTGGATAATGAGATGACCCTGAGATATCTCATGGTACCCTTCTTATCAAACACCTCTGTTTTCCAATTTTAGTAAAATTTGTAATTGCCATATTTTGGTATAAACCCATTAAGTTTTTTGAAAAATTGTTTTCTCATATTTTTAAAAGCATTTATAGAATTGAAAATAAATCTTTCAGTGCACATATTTGTGTCAGCTAGTCCTTAACATGGGTTAGTGAAAACTGAGAAACTAGTATAGAAGTGACTCGGTAAAGTGGTTAGTGACGATAACAATGTAAAGACATTCACGCAAATAAATTCAGAATATCTAGATCTAATGAATGTTTAAATAGCCGTTGTGATTTTTTTTTCTTTCTTTAGTATGTTCCTAGACAAATAATTATTTGGTTATTTTAAGGATGACTTTTGATATTTTCCTTCAGTTTCAAAGTCATAATTCCAGCAGTTGTTTAAAATTTACTCCTTATTGAGTTGGTGTTCATTTCTATTCTTTTTTCCATGGCTTTTCTCTGCTGGAGTTTTACATTTTGAATTGCATACATATGTTGTGTGTGTATGAGTATTCAGTTTCAGTTTACTATTGTCTATTTTTAGGTAATTTTCAGGATAAGTACATACTAGGTTTATTTTCTCATCTCTTGCGTATATTGCTTTAATACATAAACTAGACTCTAATTTTGTATAAAATCCTGGGTTGAAATCTTTTCTCAGGTTTGGAGATATTGCTCGCTTTTTTCTGACATTTATTTTTGTAGACATGTCTGAGGTCAGCCTACTTTTGATCTTTTATAAAACCTCTTCAATTTTTGTTTTTGTCCTGCCTTGGAGCTTGGACTAATAATAATAATTACAACAACATCAATAATAATAAATGGTTCTTTAATTCAGTTTGCTAAGTTATGTCTTGTTCTGGTCTCTTTTCATTAATTTTGTCTGGAACACAGTAAGTCCTTTTGATTCCATATACTGAAGTATTGTTTTCATTTCAGGAAAGTTTACTTCGGTTATAATTTTGGTTATTGTTTCAGTTCCATTTGTTTTCATTTCTTCAAAGAAATCCAATAATATAAAGCTGCAGGCAGTATCGCTTAGAGGCTAAGAGCATGGCTCTGTATTCCAGCTGCTTGGCCTGGCATTCCGACTGTCTGTGTTAGGTTGGGGGACTTGCTTGGCCTGCCCACTTTTAGTGCCCTCCTATTCTCAGCGGGGGTGGGGGGGTAGTCGGCTACTAATCATTCATTTCTTAACCCATTGCTGTTTGGTCTCTTCCCCCCCCCATTCTTATACCTAAATTTTCAAGGTAAGAGGTGAATGAATAAGCACTATTCGTCCTTCTTCTCCTTTTTAAAATACATAGGTTGTAGGAAAAATTGGTCATATTATGTGATGTCCCACATACATACTTTGCTTTCTCATTGTTTTTGTCCTTTTATTTCTTTGTAGTCAGGCAGAGATTCTCTACTTGTTTATTCCCTTTGCTGATTTGCTTTTCTTACAAAGTCAGTATTGTTTTTTACTGTGTTGTGGAGTAGATTTTTGTTATATTTTACATTTTTAGTTTTCAGGAAATCTATCTCTCACAGATCTATTTGCATATCGACCTGATTAATATTTACTTTTTCTAAATTATAACTTACTGTGTGCCTTAGAGCAGGGGTCCCCAACCTGTTGTGAGTTGTATAATTATTTAATTATATATTACAGTGTAATAATAATAGAAATAAAGTGCACAATAAATATAATGCGTTTGAATCATCCCAAAACTTTCCCCACCCTGGTCCATGGAAAAATCATTTTCCATGAAAATGATCCCTGGTGCCAAAAAGATTGGGGACTGCTGCCTTTGAGTGTCAGGCAGTATGATCTAGTGCTTAGGAGTGGAATTTCCTGCCACTTTTTAGCTGTGTGATGTCCAGTAAGTTATTTCTTCTTCACTGTGCCTCAATCTCTGTCCTCCCCTGTAAAATGGGGATACTAACAGTGCCTACCTACTTCACTAATAATTGGAGGATTAAATGAGTTAATATATGCAAATTGTTTGGAATAGCACTGGGAACAGAAGAAACACTTAGTAATTGTAAGCTGTCATCATAATCATTATCATCATCCTGTTTTTGTGCTCCAGGTTCATAGAGGCCTGGTCATTTCACTGAGGTTGCCAAACAGTTTTCTAATTTTTCTTTGGGTTCTGGTTACTGTTAAAACATTTCTAGAGGCATGGCTTTCTCCCTCTGAGTCTTTGGAATAGTGTTCTGCAGTATTTTTTTAATAGACCTTGAATATATTTTTGTTTGCTTGTTTATTTACTCAGAACAGAGAGAAGAGTGCTTTCTGAACCTGGGCTAACAGATTCAGTGTCTGACTTGCTTTGGCTCTGCTTGTTATTATTTTGGGTGTTGTAGAATCACCTTCCTAGAGCAACAATAGAGGCCCTAAAATGAACTCGATTTTCCTTTGACTAGAGGAATTCGGTGGGGGCAGCTCTCTGCTATCATTGCTCCCTGGTCTCTGATATTCCACCTGGGTGGAGAATATGAAAAACAGTGTCTCCCCTATTCTGGTCCCTTTAGCTACCACCAGAGATGCAACGATAGTTCACACATCCATCCCTGTTCTGATTCTTGACCTGTTATTTGGAAGCTGGGGTTTGAGAGAGGTTGTTTTAAGGTAAATACTAACTAGCTAGAACGGTTCTATAGCACTCTGGCCACCTCAATCATAGTTCCTCTATACCAGATGGGCTGTTGTCCAGTTTTCTGGTTGGCAAATACATAAATTTCCGTGCTAAAGTAGAAAAGGGTTATACAACTTACTGTTTGATGAGGGTAGGTTTTCTTTATTTCAGGTAGTGTCACATACCTTCTGTGGTAATCATATGGCTCTCTGGGTTTGTAGTTAATGAGAACTCTTCCAAGACTTGGCAGGAGATTGGCTATATGGCTAATTGTTATGTAATTTTCACTTTTTTTTTCATTAGGTGTTTTGATGGCAAGTTTGGGGAAGTTGTTTAGAAGGGTTACAGAGGATTCCATGTGCAAAAGGATCCTCTCTGTTTTAACCTTTAATTATGTGATTTGTATCTCAGATGAGATCTTCCTATAAGCCAAAACTTGCTAGGCCAGTCAACCTTTTTGGCACCAGGGACTGATTTTATAGAAGACAGTTTTTGCACGGCCTGGTGGGGTGGGTTTGGGGGCCTGGGGAGATGTAGAGCTTAGGTAGTGATTGCATCCCTGTTTCTCTAACAGGCCACAGATGGGGGTTGGGGACCACAGCTCTAGACTGTCATTCAAAGGATTCCCTTCACAGATGATTGTGATTTTCACTAACAAAATGGCAAAATAAATAAGGAGGTGGGGGGGAAGTGTTTTGGATTTTATTAGCGTTAGTATTATAACATGTGACCAGCTAGTTTGGGATGTCCCAGTGGTGAAATGAACCAAAATATTGAAGGTTTTACAAATCATGCTTATACTGATACTAATATTGTTTATGAGATTTGTCTCACGAAGTTACAATGTTTCCATACCGAAGTAGAATATGAGAACAGTTGAGGAAAATGTTGTTTGGTTAAACTTAGTAAAAGAATCTGACCTAAGAGTTCTATTCTTGCTTTGCCACCCTCAGCAATTTCTCCTCCAGCCCCTACTTTGGGTATGATAGTGGCATTTTTTGCTTCTGATTAGTCCTCAAGGATAGTGATAAGGTCCTGTGACCCACCTCACCACTGGCTGAAGTCCTGTAACATACCCAGACATCCTCCAAGGAAATGCCACCCTCTTCTGTGGAGAGTGACTTGCCTAGTCCTCTGCCGAAGCTTTCCACAGTGGCCTGGTGCCCAACCCACCAATCTGAACAAATATCCCTTAGCACTAATTTTCACTGTGAAAACCACAGGAGAATGAGAAGATGCAGGAGAATAGCTGAGTTAGTCACAGGCTCTCAGTGCCTCCACCCTTCTCCCACCGGTCAGTGCTCTTAAATAGGACACAAAGCCACTATCCAGGGATTTCTCCTCCTCCTCCTCACTAAGTAGGAGAGTTCCTAGCAAAGGAGGACAGGTGCACCACAGACCTATCAGCCCTGAGCTGAGAGAAGAAGTTCTAGATGAGAAGAAACCAGCAAAATAATTCTGGCAACATGAGAAAACAAGCTAGTTCGACACTCCCAGAAGATCACAATAGAGCCACAGCAATGGACCCCTATCAAAAGGAAATTATCAAAATGTCAGAAATGGAATTCAGAATATGAATGGCAAACAAGATAAGTGGAATTGAAGACAAAGTTGAAAACCAAAACAAAGAAACCAAAAAGGTATTTCAGGACATGAATGAAAAATATGAAAAACTCAGCAAAGAGATAACATAAGAAAAGATATAAAAAATGAAAGAATCATTTAAGGAATTATTAAATATAAAATACATCAGAAAGCTTCAATAGCAGGCTAAACCAAGCAGAAGAAAGAATCTCAGAGCTTGAAGACAAGACTTTCTTTCTTTTTTTTTTTTTTTTTTTTTTTTTGAGACAGAGTCTCACTCTGCTGCCCCGGCTAGAGTGATTGCCATGGCGTCAGCTAGCTCACAGCAACCTCAAACTCCTGGGCTCAAGCGATCCTACTGCCTCAGCCTCCCGAGTAGCTGGGAGTACAGGCATGCGCCACCATGCCCGGCTAATTTTTTTTTCTATATATTTTTAGTTGGCCAATTAATTTCTTT
>CAUYRT010061430.1:0-22977 GCA_963574885.1 Lepilemur ruficaudatus
GATGATTTCACACAGGCTATTCATTTCAAGAACCTAACTAATTTCCTATCGGTATCCAACTCTTTAACCCTGAGAACTCCAGAGGGTGGAACTGCCTGTTGCTCCTGGCAGTGTTCCTGACTATCAGGTCCTCCTGGTGGAACTCAGTCTTCACTGCCTTATCCAACTTTCCTCACTCAGCTTGTAATCAACTTAACTTTTAAAGTCTTTGTACACATTAGGTAATATTTGTTCTCTGAACTCCCAGGGGGCTGTGGTAACTGCCCAGCTAGGAAGCCCTACCCTTCATTATTCAGCAACAGCTTGAAGAGTATTCTAATTCTAACTTTCCGCCCTCTGGCAGACCAGCTGCATCAAAGGCTGTGTTCCCTTGTTTGTTTGTTATTTTCCTGAAGCAGAATCATCATTTCAAACTAAGTCATCTATTAGAAAAGTAAAGACTTTGGGTCCGAATTTTTAAAACATATCTTTTTTATGAACCACAGTGAGTCTAAACTGGGTTATGCCTTATGTGAGAGTCAGAACTCATGTGGTCCCTTTTTCTCTGTCCTCTGGATCCCTGCATGCTGTTCAGGGGAAGTTGCTGGCTTCTGAACTGACGATTTGAAAATGAAGGCATTTTTTCTTTTAGGGAGAATAGTCCTTCAGTGATTTAAACAACAAGCCTTGTGATCAAAATAATTCATAAAGGAAAAGATTTATGAAGTGACTTCACAAGCACACAATGCATTTTTAAAACTTTGTTTTTTAAATAAATCTGTCAGTACACAAGCCAAGACAACACATCTGAATGCAATATCAGTGGACACACCCTGAATCTTCTCCTTTGCTTGTCCAAGACTGTGGTAGAAAAGGGAAATAATTCTCTGTCTTTTTATTTCATATTAGTCTTTTAAAATTTTTAAATGCTAGTTCCATGAAAAGACTTTAAAAAATTGTGCATACTACCATTTCTTGCATGAAAATCTGCCTTTAAGAAATGCATTTTCTATTGACCACTTGTGCTTGTTTAAGAAAATAAAAAATAAATAAAGCAGTCCAACTTATAATGAATCCCTCTGGCATAAGGGAGCCTGTTCTAATATCCCTTTATCAGGTTTGAGTGATAGTTCTGCTCAAGGAGTATTGACAGGGCCGTCCTGTTTCTCAGGCTTTCGTTTCCCTCGGTTGGAGAAGGATACAGTGCATTTTCACATTCTCAAAGTCTGCAGTTGTTTTTATATAAGAAGCAATTTGCTTGGGTCACGTCAGGTCGAATGGGATGCCTGCCCAGCTCTTGGTTTTAAAGGAAAAACATACAGAAAGACACAAAAACACAGCAGTTTCCTTCATTAAATTCCACTCTACCTGCCATGGGCTTCTAGCCACAATGGAATTTCCCACCCTGGCCTAGCCTAGCCTAACTTTTATTTTTAGGGATTTTTTTCCCCTTTAAATCTTATGAGCTTTCTTTCAAGTGAACTTTGAGGTAAGGATTATTAAATGATAGAGTAATTGCCTCGTTTAAAAAGAATCAGACATAAAAAACAAATGACTAGTGACCTTCTCATAATATTACTAGATAACCACCCCCTGGATAACAGCCTTTCCAAAAAGCGTTCGTAATCGGCACAAGATGGGTCATGCAATTCAAAATCAAAACCTGAATCATGAAATGAACAGGGGACATCTTTTTAAAAGTACCTTCTTCTTATCTAATTTTATTGAGTAGAGAGAATTTTGTAAAAAAATGAATGAAAAACAGGGAAATAGATGGGGGAGGGGAGGGGAGAGAGAGAGAGAGAGAGAGAGAGAGAGATAAAGAGAGAAGCAAGCTTTTGGACCTCTCTCTCCTAAAAGCCATTTATGCTTCTGCCCACTGCCTACGGGCAACTGATTTAATCAGGATTGTTCAGATGGATTATCTAAACTATGAAAAGCAACATGGAGAACTTCCCAAGAAATCCAGACTGTGTCTGCTGCAAAATTCTTGGTTTGGGGCCTGGAGCTAAGTAGACTGTTCACATTGTACTCAGGATCCTAAGAAAAGTGGCTCAGTGTCTCTATAATTCTTTGTTTCTTTGATCTACCTCAACATTTGGTGTCTCTTGGCATTAGGAAAGCTCATGAAAATGACCATGCCTAGTTAACTGATTCACAGTCTGGGGACAAACAAAAAACAAAAAAACAAAAAAAAAAAAAAGAAAGAAAGAAAAGAAAGAAAAAAGATAAGAAAGAAAAAAAGCTTTGGTAATGAGGGAGAAAAATGTACCTTCTTGCTATCTTTGCTCAGAATAAATAAAGATCAAAAGATGTGATTTAGGGGGATGTGAATCCCATTCTCCCCACATTTAGCAATAGCCTTGTGAAAGCCAAATCAAGGCCTTATGTCAACCAAGTCTCTTTAAAACATATGAAGTTGGCTCTCTCCGTCATTATTTTTAAGCTGGATTTTGCATGCTCTTCCTTCAAATGAAAAAGTTTACTTTTCAGACATGTCCTTTGCTCTTAGCCCTGTTATTCTCCTTCACCCATTTGGCTTCTTATCCACAAACCCCTGATTCCTTGTTAAAGTTGATTGTTAATGCAGCCATTCCTTTAGCATCAGAACACATTTATAAGCCAAAGATTAGTTCACTCTGCCTGGCTTCCAAAACCATTTGCTACTTGAGGCCATTTCATGAGTTTGTCTACTCATGTGAATAAATAAGAATTTGTGTATAATGTGAATTTGGAAAAAGAAACAGCAATTATATGAAACAAACTCTACAGAGGCCAAAATTATTGTTGCAGGTTTCATGGATGCAGCCCTTGCGTGTGTTATTCTACATTAATTTCATCTTGATATTAGGATTTTTACTCCTTACGTGGATGCCATTTTCCTCCAGTAGAATCAAGTGGTTTACTCTGACATTCAATGGTTAATTTAGTGATTTCAGAGTTTCTTCTAACTCTAAAGAAACTGTTCATGAGACTCATGAACTTATTTCTAGACAATTAATCTGAGCATTTTAGCAGTTCCCCGAGGCTGCATGTGATCTCTCACAATCCCTTGCAAAACCTGAGTTGTTGAACCACTGTCTAGTTTGCGGTTGCCCTGGTAAGAAGTAAAGTAAAATCATTACTCATGGCAACCACCCCTCAAACATTATAGTGAACTAAAGCACAAGAAAACCTTTACTATACTTTAGGCAGAACATTAGGATTAATGCTGGTAATCCAAGGAACTAAGAGACTGTAAATATAACAACAAACTCAAGAACAACAGGATTAAACAATATTGGAGTTTAGGGACAAAAGTAGTACCATATCAATCTGTCACTGTGCAGCCAATCATTACAGTAAAACTAACCAAAGGACAGCCTCAGCACAAATGGAGGTATTCTTGTCTACAATTCTTCTTGAAGCACTACTTGAATTGGATCTGTGGGAATAGTTTTCATAGGTCATTCTTCTCCCCAACATATACTCACACATGCATATATATACACAGTAGTAGCTAGGCCTATGTCAACTGCATTAAATTTGCATCTGTGAGCCACGTAGCAGCTGTTTTATATATACAATGTAGAGGGATGAAAGTGAGAAAACTGGAGTATCTGTAGTTTTTATGTAATAGCACAAAGAAAAGAAAACAGGCTTGCAGTGAGTTAAAGGTAAATGGACAGTGGTGTGTATAGAGAAGAAGTTAGGATTCTTTAGGAACTGGTAATAGGACTAAATTTGCTCAACACCTATACAAATAACTTGCTCATCACAATCTTGCACTATGCCCAACATACAGCAGAAGTGCAATTAATTTTTGCTGAATGAATGAATGAATGATCTGAAACAAGGAGTGTAAAATAAATTACCCAAGAATGTAAATGGAATTAAACTTTTCTGGACAGGGAAAGCTAAACTGATGTGGCACAGTATTTGTCCAGATGTGCAGAAAGGTGGCAATGCAAATATAGACAATCAAAATTTCAAATACAGTCATGTGCTGCATAATGACAGTGTTTTTTGACAACATTGGCTTGCGTAAACAACAGTGCTCGCATAAGATTATAATATTGTATTTTTACTTTTCTGTGTTTAGATATGTTTAGATACATAAATACACACCATCCATTGTGTTAAAATTGGCCTCAATATTCAGTATAGTAACATGTTGTATAGATTTATAGCCTAGGAGAAATAGGCTATAGTATATAGCCTAGGTGTGTAGTAGGCAATACCATCTAGGTTTGTGTAAGTACACTCTATAATGTTTGTACAATGACAAAATTGCCTAGCAATGTAGTTCTCAGAAAGTATCCCCATCGTTAAGCAATGCATGACTGCACGTGAAAAGTTTAGGTGTAAGTTCCCTAAAGGCCACTGGACTCTTTCAGGCAAAAAGGACTTCAAAATTTTGGCCATCATTAAGGAAAGTAATGAAAATACAATTTATACTTCCCTTATATTAAACCCTCTGCAATTATGTAAAATTATCTGTACTCAGAGTATCATGTTCTTATAACATAATATCCCAGGGTATCTTACACAGGATAGTCATTAAAGGATTCAGACTAGATTAAAATAACGTAAGTCAGTAGAGAACAAATTATTTTTTGATATCATAACAATTCACTGAACATGAGAAAATGCAAATGAACACACTTGATAATAAATGTTTAGTAGAGACCTCATCTCTACTAAAAAATAGAAAAATTATCCGGTGTAGTGGTGTGTGCCTGTAGTTCCAGCTACTTGGGAGGCTGAGGCAGGAAGATCACTTGAGCCCAGGAGTTTGAGGTTGCAGTGAGCCATGATGATACCATGGCACTGTACCCAGGGTAACAGAGCAAGACTCACTCTCAAAAAAAAAAAAAAAAAAACCCAAAATGTTACTTAACAGATGTCATAGTGACATTTCTTAGTCACTGGCTGACAAGGCAGTTTCCTAATAAGTCCACTTTTTCTCAGGTTCTGAGTTTATAAACTAGCAATCATGTAGCTCTGGTTGTTTACATTCATTTATTCATTCAGCAAACTTTTTTTTTTTTTTGTATTGTAAAGTATTGATTAAGGCGGTACAAGTGTTTTTGTAACATGGATACCTTGTATAATGCTTAAGTAAGGACTTTTGGTGTGAATGTCATCTGAATAGTGTTCTTTGTACTCAAAAGGTAAATTTTTATCCTACAACTACCCTCCTGCCGTCCCCCCTTCTTGGTTTCTTGCATCCTTTATATTACTTTGTGCCAACGAGTACCCATCTTTTAGCTCCCACTTATTAGTGAGAACATATGGTGTTTGGTTTTCCATTGCTGAGATACTTCACTTAGGATAACGGTCTCCAGTTCCAGCCAAGTTGCTGCAAATGACATTATTTCATTCTTTTTTATGGCTGAGTAGTACTCCATGATATATATATTTATTTCTGTCTTAATTTAATCATGGATCCAAGGATCAGCAGCAGGTGATTTAATTTCCACATTTCCATGACTTTGTATAGATTTGAGAGTTTCTTTTGGAATTTATTTAAAGTATTTCTAGTTTTATTCCACTGTGGTCTGAAAATATACATGGTATGATTTCAAATTTTTTTTGAATTTGCTGAGACTTGTTTTGTGGCCTAAAATATTATCAATTTGTGAAAATGTCCCACATGCTGCTGAGGAAAATGTATATTCAGTAGTTTTGGGGTACAATGTTCTATAAATATCTGTTAGGTCCATTTGTTCTAAAGTCCTATTAAATCTGGTGTTTCTTTATTCATTTTCTGCTTGGATGATCTGTCCAGTTCTGTCAGTAAAGTGGTGAAGTTCCCAACAATTAAGATGCTACTGTTTATTTCTTTGTTTAGATATAAAAGAATTTTGTTTTTTTAAGGAAACTGGAAGCTCCTGTGTTAGGTATATATATATTTAGGATTGTTGTGTCTTCTTGTTGAATTTCTCCCTTTACTGTTATATAATGACCACCTTTGTCTTTTTTTTTAACCATTATTGATTTAAAGTCTATTTGATCTGATATGAGAATGGCTACCTACACCTGCTCACTTTTAGTTTCCATTTGTGTGGAATAATTTTTTTTCCAACCCATTACCTTGAGTCTGTGTGAGTCCTTGTGGCTTAGATGTGTTTTGAAGACAGCAAATACTTTTGTTGTGTTAATACATCCATTCAACCAGTCTGTCTTTTAAGTAGGGCATTCAGAAAATTCATGTTGAGTGTTAGTATTGATAGGTGGGATGTTGTTCTGTTCAACATGTTGGATAATATTTTATAGTTTTGTTTTCCCTGTTGTGCTAAGAGCTGTGAGCTATAGCTTTTGGGTGTTTTTGTACTGGTTGGTATCTACTGTACTGTTGTATATATAATGTACTTTTGAACATTTCCTATAAGTCAAGTCTAGTAGTGACAAATTACCTTAGTATTTGCTTGTCTGAGAAAGATTTTATTTCTCCTTCATTCCTGAAACTTAGTTTAGAAGGATACAAAATTCTTGTCTGGAAGTTATTATATTTAGGGAGACTAAAGATAGGACCCCATTCCTTTCTGGCTTGTAAGGTTTCTCTCAAGAAGTCTACTATAGTCTGATGGGTTTTCCTTTGTAAGTTCCTTGATGTTTTCAACTCAAAGATCATAGGAGTTCCTCCTTCATGTTGACTTTGGCCAATCTGATGACTAGATGCCTTAGTGATGCCCTTTTTACAATGAATCTCCCAGGTATTTGTAGAGCTTCTTACTTCTAGATGTGGAAATCTCTAGCAAGACCAGGGACCTTTTCCCTAATTATTCCCTCAAATAGGTTTTCGAGGCCTTTTGCTTTTTTTTTTTTTTTTTAATTCACCCTCATGGATGTCTATGATTTTTATATTTGGCTATTTTATACAATCCCATATTTCTCATAGACTTTGTTCATTCCTCTTGAGTCTTTGTTCTTTATTTTTGACTGACTGGGTTAATTCAAAAGAGTTCTCTTCAAGCTCTAAAATCCTTTCTTCTGCTTGGTCTAGTCTATTCTTAAAACTTTCTACTGTGTTTTATATTGCCCTAAATGAATTTTTCATTTCCAGAAGTTCCACTGTTTTATTTGTACATATGTCTATTTCTTTAGTAAATTTTTCATTCATTTCCTGAATTGTTTTTCTGGTTTCTTTGAGTTGTTTTTCCACTTTCTCTTGGTTCTCATTGAGCTTACTTACAATCCATACTTGGAATTCTTTGTCATTTCAATATTTTCAGTTTGGTTGTGATCCATTGCTAGAGAGCTGGTGTGCTCCCTTCACTCTGTTTTTTCATACTTTCTGAGTTCTTGCACTGACTCCTTATCTGGAGCAGCTGTCGCTTCTTGGTTTTGGATTTTCTTTTGGTTAGAAGAGACTTTTTTTTCCCCTCTCACTCTTAAGCGTATGTCTGTTGCATATTTTTTGTAAGGACCTTTGGATTTGCGTTTAGGTACTTTGATGGGGATCTAGATTCTGGAGGGATACATTGGTTATAGATATCCTTAGTGTGGTGGTTTTCTCTTTGCTAGTTATTAATATTTGCAGGCTGTAATGGTAGTGTACTATGTGTGTGGGCAGATTCCTTGTCTCTTGTCAACAAGGGAAGATGGACGTCTTGAAATTCTTTCTCTTTCCCCAGCCTGTAGTCTTCTTGACGGTGTGAATTATATTGGGATGCCGAGTTTAATCTCTGAGTCAGGAGACAGTGCTCTTGGGTAAGAGTCAGCTACACTTTGTATGACTGAATCAATAAATGCTATAATGGGGTGCACAAGTTGTCCTCCCTGACAGTAGGTAGCACTTGCAGAAAAGAGCCAGGTGTAGTGGTGTTTTTTGGGACCTCTGTCCAGCTCTAGTCAATCAGGAGAAGGATTTAGATATTCCAGGTGGTGGTTAGTGTCCTGGAACTCCCAAAAGACTCCTTATTCTCCACCAGAGGTGAGTGGAGGAGAGAGGCTGGGTGGGGTTGGGTTGGGCAAGCCTGCATTCAGTCTCCACAAAGGCAGGCATAAGAGCTGTCTCAGCAGGGGTGGAGAGTCCACTCCCAGGCTGCTGTAGAAAGCCATCAGGGATGAACCCCACCAAGTCAGAAAGTTTGTTCATGGGGAAGGGGCTGTTTAGGATTCACAGTCTGCCTACTGGGAATAGGTTTTGCTCTTCTCCCTCCTCCCTTGCCCCACAGATCTCCTTCTGGTGTCTGGCCAAAAGCACCAGCCAAAACTAGCCAAGCTCACCAGCAATGGCTACACAGGCTGGGAGTCCCCCTGCTGTGGACTAAAAGGAGGGCTTTCCTTTTCGGTGAGGGGTGTGCCAAGAGTGCACTCCAGCTTAGACCCACACTGTACTCTCTTTTCAGTTCTGCCCACATGGGCTCCCTGGCCTCTGGATATTAGTTCACAAATCTCCCCTCCTTACCCCTGAGCAACATGATCAAGTCATGGAGTACAAGATCTGGCTTGCAGGCCTGTCCCCAGGTCCCAAAGTTAAATCCCTGACCATGCCAGGGAGAATCATCCTGGTCTCATGTTGTCCATGGAGTGCTCAAGTAGGCTTAATGTGCCTATGCTTCCAGGTATACCATGCTCTGCTGGAAAAGCCAGGCAGGTGGCTCTAGGGAAAGCTAGTGGGCAGGGAGCTCACAGTGTGAGCACCCCTTGGTCTGCTGCAGGTCTTTAAGAGGAAAAGCATGAGACTCTCTCTCTGAGGGAGCCTTGATGTGGTGGGTACCAAAAGAGGTGAAACAGCCACTCCCACGAGCTCCAGCTCAATCACCTCCTGGGCCACCCATGCCAAATCATGTGGGAACCACCATTAGGCAGCAGTGGGCAGAGGAGGGGAAGAGGAGAAGAATATGAATGGAAGACAGCTGGCACTCTGGTCTCCTTTGTCCCTCTCCCTGGAAGGCAGCCCACCTGGAATGTCCAAGCTCTGGGATCACACAATTCCTCTGGGACCCACCTGTCCCCTGTGGCCACTGCAGTCTTGCAGTAGCTGGGGAATGTATGTGTGGGGACCAGCGACATGAAAACTGAGGGGCTGAAGCTCCCTGGGAAGGACAAAGGCATACAATGGGTGGAGAAGCATAGGGTACCTGCCTCAGCCTCAGCCTTGGCTCAGGTCTGTGGTGAGTGGAAGTGACCCTGAGGGAGCTGGCTGCCCAGTCCTCTGTTCTCGGTAACCTTCCAATTCCCTGGAGGCAGCAGCTTTTTGGATCATGAAGATAGAGAAGGTCTCCAGCCGCGCAGAAGCCTGCAGTCTGCCTGAGTTATGAGAGGAAGAAAAACAAAACTCCCACCTATGCTTTCCATGGGGCTCCAAGTTTATTAGGGGATGATCTCTGCTGAAATCTTGCTCATTATTCTGCTCTGCCACTTCTTCCTTTCATTCAACAAACTTTTATTGAGTGCTTCCTCCAGCTGCATCAGTCTGGTAAAATAGACTGGATCCTTTAGATACTGTCACTATCCTAAATGGCCCTCACGCTTCCTTTGTCCCTTATATTCTCTGATTTTCACTGGCGGTTATCTACCATAACTACATATCCAAGTCTCCAATCCTATATCCTTTCCCATCCATTTGCCTTGATTTATTTCCCTTTACCCTGTATCTATTTCTTTGTGAGGTGTCAAATGGCTATATAGTTCTCAGCAGTGGTCATGGTGCTATCTAGCATAGAAGTCCAACAGCCCCAAACACATTGCCTTGTTGAAGAGAGATAATGTACTTTCCACAATCAAGAAATAATTTTATTTCTCTTGCCTCAGTAGAAACATTACAAGTTAACAGTGGTTCTCGTTATAAACCACAATATTTCTATCACATCATGAAAGAATTATAAAATACCTGTTAGACTTTCTTCCTATAAGTTGCCTATTTCCTCTGAATACAGTAAATTCACCTGGTGAGAAGGAAAATCAGCTACTTGTTTTTGTATGCAGACAAAAGGAACTGTGATCTTTCTTTATTTATAAAAACTTCTGGTAAGTGGTGATAGACATCGAGCCCTTTTTTTTTCATTTGGCAACCCTGGCCCAGTTATCAGGAACTCCAAGTTCATAATCTGAGATTCTGTACTCTTGGGATTTTACACATACTAGGGATTGGTAAATTTTTAAGACTTCTTAAATAGAAGAGAAGGCATTGTTCTTTTCATTTGCAAGGAAACAGCAGGTATATTAAAAGAGGTTTTAGAGTACCTGCAGTACTTGATGAACTATTGGCTTTCTTTTTAAAACTGTCCATGAGGTTCTCTTTAGAAATGGGACAGACTATGGAGAATGTCTCATTTCTATGGGTGAAAATCCTGTAGAACAATGCTTTGCAAGGAGACATAATACCAATACCTTTTCCTGTGAGATGCAAATACTGCAAACACATGTGGGCTGGGCAAGATAATTTTAAAAACAGGTATAAAGCAATAAAGGTGACTGTGATATTCTAGACTACATATGAAATGTTTAAAATAGTAAAGTAGAAAATTCTCTACTTTTTAAAAGCTGCATCAGAATTTCCCTCCTAAACTGTAATCACGCCTCTTAAAATGTATATCAAAAGAACTTTGCTAGATAAGCAGTGCACAAGTGTAGACAAAATGATTTTTTTTAAAGAATGAGTCTATACATATACTTTTATTACTTTTAGAAACACATTGTCATTAGACTTGAAGATAGCCAGTAGACTGAACCAAAATGTGATCTAATTATAGGCTATAATGATTAAAAAACATTTGCAAAGAAATGGATCCATTCTACACTTCCCAAACTGCCCCACCCCTCTGCTCCTCCTCTGCTACAGCCTAACTTCCAGCCAACAAGTTAGAGAATTAGGGGAGACATCATACTGGCTTTATTTTTAAAAATTAAGAATAATCCAAAAATGTGATACAAATGTTTTAGTGGATGTTATCAGGGTATGAACTAATAACTAAAGGCATTTGCCTGATAGCTAATATTGACACTTAGAAAATTGTAAGTATGAAAATGCTCTTTCAACTACTGTTTTCAGACCTAGGACTTTTTAGTGTGTATAGTACAAAAAAAATGCTAAGGAATACATACTTTTTTGAAAAAAATTAATGAAATCTGATTTATTTATTATCTAAGTTCTTATGTTTTCTGGGAGAAAAGTATTAATGAGAGGTAGCATTATCTGACAGGTCATGGACAGTGGAAATCATTTGTTGCAGGCCAATCATGCTCATGAGAAAAATAATATCCTCTCAACCCTCAGATGAACATGGGGATTATAAAATACTTTCAGACTCCGTCAGTAGACTTGAGACATTCCATGAAAATTTTGTAAGTGCTACATATTTTTTAAATTGTGTCCTATAATTATAACATAGCCAGTTATTAAATATATAACCCTTTCTTCCAGATCATTTCTTTCCTTTAAGTCTAAAGGGTATATTATTTTCTTCATTTATTCTTTTGGATAAATATCCTGTTTATAAGTGCTTGAAATCCAGCCTGTCATTTTCCCTTTAAAACCTACCATATTTTAAAGGACTTTCAAAGATCCTAGACTATGGAGTACTACCTGATTTGGAACTTGCCTTCATCTCTTATAGACCGTGACTTTGAGCAAACTACTTAACTTTTCAGTATCTCAGTTTCCTCATCTGGAGGAATAGTATAATAATAAGTACTTACCCTCGATGGTTACTATGAGAATTAATGAGTGTCATATAGTCAATGTTGAGTTGCTTTTCAGAGTCTTTGGAAGTAGTTGAAAGCAGGTTAAACTTAACAGTTAAGCAGAAGTTTGATCTCTTTGTTCAGCAAGTCATCTCCAGTTTTCATTTATGGGTTCTGACCCCATAAAATCAGTGGAGTAAAGTCCTGTTTTTGTAACTGCCATCTTCCTGCCTCAGAGCCAAGATGGATTTACCCATTGGTTTTAATTTTCACTAGGTCTCTTTTTAGCTAGGCGCTGCTAAGGGTAAAATATCAACTATTAAACCATTTCAGGCAGGTAAATGTTGAAAGGAGAGTTTGGTTGTTAAGTCAATAGCAGTGTGCCAGCTTGGTCTGCCTTTCAAAAAGATCACCATAGTAATAATGAGACCAATGAATAAATAAAAAGTATAAAATATACATCTATGCAGAATCTCAGAACCCCTTCTCTAACATAGAAGTCATTAAAGGAAACTTTGAGGCTTGCCCATATAATTCGACATTTAAAAGGGAACCCATCACAATTCTATGGGAGAGATTTTCAGCTGAGAATTACTGACTTTCTTCAGATCAGATCAGATTTTTGTGTACTCCATTAAAAACAACAACAACAAAAGCAAATAAGTGAACAACAGCAACAACAACAAACCTGAAGTTCTGGTTCATGCCATTAATGTATACTACTAATTCAGTTGTTCAGAACGGGGGACAATTTTGCACACCCCCTCTCTAGTCAGGGGAGAATTGGCAATGTCTAAAGATAATTTAGATGATTCCAACTGAGGGGCTCTCTAGCAGATAGAGGCCAGGAATAGTGCTAAACATCCTACAGGGCACAGAACAGCCATGTACCCCCTCAATTCCAACAAAGAATTATCTGGTCTAAAACATCAATAGCGCTACTGTTAGGAAACCCCGTACTAACCTGATGTCCTACAGTCACTGGCCTGAAACTACCGGCCGTACCAACATTTAAGATACTCAGCCTGTGGACCCGAGAGGGAACTCTGCTTCAAATATATAACCTGACAAGTCGGGAAACAGTGATAAGGAAAGAACTGGAAAAACAAATATTAATAGTTTTTTTGGAAGCTAATTATGTCCAATATTACAAACAGTTTTATATTACTGACCAACCAGACTAATACTTTTTTTGAATTCCAAGGGGTATAAAAATATGAAGTCATGGACTATGCAACAATATCCTGTTATGGAGATATCTTGAAATGGTTTATAAAAAGCAGTGAACACATTTAAAAAATCTAGCCCAAATGAGTTATGAAAAGAAGTCATTTTTTCAGGACAGACTTTTTTTGTACATAGCATTTTCATATGTATCACAAACATTCATTTGTGGAGAACACAGTGCCACGCTTCTAACACCAGTCTTCTCTGAAGACAAATCAGGCTAAAGCTAAGAGTTTCTGTACAAGAGTCATTTTCAGCTAAGGAATCACAACATAAGCTCTAAGGTAGGTGTGAAATTTATTTTTTAAATAAGCCACAATTAATTCTGCAAACAGTTAACCCAGCACCTCTCCACTATTAAAAAATATTGATTACCAATGAAATGAAGAAAAAATATAACAGAAATTTGAAAATCAAGAAGATCAAACTTGTGAAAATTATTATGAATCTGGCTAATTCAAATATGTGCCATTTTATTTTTTTAGGGTTTCCCAGTCAAAAGCAACACACGTTTTCTTGATGAAAGAGAATGCCTGAAATTGATGTTCAGGAGAGCATTTGGATACTATCAGTGTGTAACGTACAGGTTTACTAATCTCTGTAATTACTCTCTTGCTTTTGAATTTTACTTTGGTTAGTGGTACCAGGCATTACACTGTAGTGAGGATCTGAGAAAAATTTGCTTTATTTCTTTCCGTTTAGAACCCTAAGAAGTTGCTTCCCAGGCAGACACTATGGATCCATGTCTTACTGAGGGGGAAATGAGGTGAAGTAACTGGCTTAGCCACACAGAGAATGGAAACTCAGGAATTTCTGAGATGTCAGTATCATTTACCCTCTTTTTCTCTCATTTAAGTTTCTAGATTTAGTTCCAAAACATTTGCTTTTTCTACCTTCAGGGAAAGTTCTAGGGCCAGAGATATGGGGATAGAGAGGGTAGAGACAGTTTTCATAGCAGTTCAATGAAAAACTGGTAGGTACCTCTTACCAAGAGACCACTACTAAGAATTATTTCTAGAACAAGGCATTCTGAGACATTTAAAAAAGAGGAAAAATATGAAGGAAGCACTGATGTTTTGGCACTGTGATTCAGTAAAAAAAAAAAAAAATCTGTTTACAACCTTGTTTTAGAGAAAAAGATAAATTTGCTTGAAATAACTGAATGACAATAAGAAATGATATAATTAAGTGTAAAAATCGGTCGTAGAAGCAAAATGCCGTGGGGCAGCTATGTCTCTTATATCTTTTCCGACTCAGAGGAAAGAGCCAATGGGTCAAATGAAACCTACTCCACTTTCTGATATTGGTTTCATACGACAGCTATAATCCCATTACAAAGAACTTCAACAAACTGTTGACATTTTTTGTTGCCCTGTCGTTTATTGTCTCAAGTATTGCTTGAAATACCAGGCTACATGCAGAGATGTCTGCTCTCATGGTATTTGTCGACCTGCATTATGTGAGGGTTAGCCTGAATAAATGGAGAGGAGCACTACACGGAATCAGTTGGTTAGATTGTTTGTAAGTAGGCTCGCATTATTTTTACAGTGTTTCATTTTGAACCTAAAGACTAGACATTTAAAGTAGGGCATTATCCTCGAATAATCTTGTTACTATATGAAATGGTAATATTTATTGAGCGCCTTTGTAAAGCCCAAAATGGGGATCTGCAGAGCAGGATTTACAGCATATTTAATGGAGCTTAAAACTTTAGGGACCTTCACTTGCACAGCCCCCTTCCCAGGCCCTGTACTTGACTTTGGAACTATAATTTTGTATCCTTTTTCTTAAAGAGGGTCCCCATACAGTTTTAAGCTTCTGGCAAAATTCTGATCCATCCTGGGTATCAAATAATCTTGACGGGATCAAACCTGCCAGTTCTAAAAGGCCAGTTCTGAGAAGGATACAAAATATATTTTTACAAGGATAACATATAAATTATATTTTCCAAATGTATACCTCTTGTTGCTCCCTCCTCTGCCAATGAATAAATGCCAGTTTACCTTATCATTACAAGGTTATTAGACTCTTTTAAATAAAATCTGTCAGTTTAGTGACTGGAAATAGCCACAGTGTTTAAAAAATATGACAAATTCAGGGGTAGAAGATAAGTTCCAAGAATGAAAAGGTATGTTAGAAAGACACAAAATTTTTCACTAGAACATCAATAATTATTATCCATAGCTAAGGAATACATGCATTTGAGAAAAGGAAAGGCATAGAAATTCTCTCAGTACAGTTTTACAGTAGTACCTACTGAAAAGTGTGGTCAGATTTTGCAGAGTTTTGCAGAGGGAATTTTTGCCACTAGTAACACCACATGTCTGTTTTTCTGGTTTCTGAAAACCCCAAATAAATCCTACAAGCGCCTCTAAACCCCACCGTGGAATTCTCACACTTGTGAGTAAGAAGTTCAGAACAGAATAAAAACTCTGGATGCGCTATGTCTGTCTGTAGTTTTTCCTATAATGCCTTGTCCCAGTTTTTGAAGAAAACTGAATAAAAATTAATTCAAGAAAAAAAGGAATGAAATTATCCCAAATGGAATACTAAATTGAAAAATAATAGTTAAATTGTTCATAACCATTTCCTGTTAGATTTTTTTCTCTCTCTTAGAAATGGAGTAAGAATGCTTCAAATAAAAAACGTAAAACCCATCCCATCCCATAAAGGGCCCACTCATGTAAACAGGAAGCTTATTAAAAGAGCTTTTCTTGGTTTCCTGGCAAAATCCAGTTTTATTTTGGTGGCAGCACCTATTAAGGAGAGGAATCATTTTGTGGGCAGGGTGAAAAATTAAACACTGAAAATCCATTAGGTACCTGCTGGATTATAGTTGGTTGACTGACTTGTTGGCTACAGGGAACAAGGTAGCTTTGAAAACCAAGGAACAGGTGACCAAGGAATAGTCCAGCCCTGCCTTTCGGATGGTAGTTTTCTTTGTCCAGACATCACAAATCAAGTCAAGGTTTCACAAGACCCAGCAGATGCCAGGCTAAATTAGTGCAAAGTGTCTCACATGCACATCTAACTATGCTCTCCTTTCCTTTGCATTTAAATCCTGTTTCATTGGCTTCTCTGCTTTTCCTTTCCTGGTACCTTTGTAGTATAATTAAAAGAGTACAGGTTTTGGAATCTGAAAACATGTTTTCTAGTCCAGGCTTTGCCAAATACTGTCACATGTTGTCTTCTTGAGCCATCATTTTCTGATATGTAGAATGGGACTAACAATTCTTCCTCAATCATCTCAAGTTTCTCAGAGCATGGGGAAGCATCACCTGCCTCAAAATCACTTGAGGTGGAAATACAGATTCCAAGGGCCCCTTCTTTACTTATTAAACTAGAATCTTCACGGGCGAGAAAGTCTTGAAATCCAAATATTAAACTCACTCTCAAGTGATTTTTGTATACACAAAAGTTTTAGAACCACATCCTGACTTGTCTTGTGTCAGGATTAAATAAAATCACGTAGGTGAAACTCATCTGTCAACTGCATACCAAGACATGCTTAGCTGCTCTCATTGGTGTTATTTTCCAGGTAGCTCAAAGCACCACAGTAAAGACACAGACCATTTTCCCAAAGATCTCTCTTCCAGCCATTCCTTGCTCTGCCAACATTTCACTTTACCTTCAGGCAGGCTGGGTAGGTTCACTGGGGGTTGGATTAGAGCTGAGAGAGCTATGACACAGGCCGAACTTCTGTAGAATTTCATTTATGTGGCTGTACCTGCCCCAGAGGGTGATATAAGGATTAGTTCCTATTTGGTAATTTACTGTGTGTAAAAATGCCTTGAGCCCCTTGGAGAAAAGTGCTATATAAATGTAAAATAATTATTAAAATAATAATAACCTCAACTATTTAACTGATCAGTGAATCAGCCAGAAGATTTAGGCTGCTGAGGGACAAGGCTGAAACCGTTATAAGGAGAAACACTTTACATCATCATATCTCATAACTGTTATCACAAAAAGGGGAAACAAAGGGTGAAAATTAAGATAAATCCATGTTCTCAACTGATTTAAATGACAGATGATCACTAGTAATGTTTCATGAAAGCCAGGAAATGCAAAAATGACAGCTGCAATTGTAATTCTAACTCAGCCACATGTCCTGAGGTTTTATACACTTTGGTCTTTTATTTGTAGGGAAAATATCTCATCAGTGCAACATCTAAAATTTAGCATTATGAAAGCACTTGACTATGTTTTTGCTTAGCTGAAACATGTTCATAATTTACCCCTATTTGTAGGTAATGCTTTTTCTGTCTGAAAAGTATTGTTATTATTCTATGAAGCTTCAGGTAATACTTGAATCAGTTGTTTATAATCAATTTGACTCCCCACATACACACCCTACGAAAACTAGGCTGTATTTCTAGATCTGTATTTAGGAAATTAAAATGTACAGGAGATAACTTTTCTTCCTAGGATGAAGATATTGTGGTACATAAACTCACATGAGCTCAACTATTCTCAGCTCTTACGTTATTTATCAGATTCATCGAGATCCTTCTACCAAAAGCTCAAGGGGCTGAACCCAAAACTTTCAGATACCGAACATGATTCACTTCTTAAACCACAAAAAGCAAAAGAAAAGGCTATAGAAATCTTAATGGGCAAGCTCCAGATGCTCAAAAGCAATTGTTTAGTTACTCTACTCAGTTATGCATCATTCAAAACACTTTCTAACAATCAGACAAGAAAGGTTCTTTTGTGAAGAACAGGCTTAGGGGCTTTGGACAAGTTTTAATTCTAGCTGTTTCATAGCTCACATACAAAATAGTTTTGGTGCATATATAAAGAGGTGGTGTACTTACATGCAATAAAGTCTGCAGATGAGTATTTCGAAAGGGAAAGAACAAGAGGAGGAATGAGTATGTGGTACCTTGTTCCACTTTTAATTATTAACTTCTAGCCTCAAAGATTTACATTTTTAAAAATCCAACACTGAATGAGTAAAACCAGGTGTAAACTAAGATGAATGAGTACCAGAAAATAAAATCCATCAGTATAACTCAAACTATCTTGTAAAATCTGAAATTAAGCTTTAACCTGTCTATAACGGAGGGATGAATGAATGAATGAATGAATGAAGTAAAACATCTAAGAGGCAGAGTTGTAACTGATTTTCTTTGCATGAAATAGCAAACGTTAGAAACGTCTTTTGATTTATAGAAAACTGACATGGGATGCATGATACCCAACACAAAAATATTCCAAATGTGATGTGTGTTTAAACATGTATCTGTACACACGCATGCACACACACAGACACACGTCAAAAATATGGGTGTTCCGGTATAGCTTTCTGGTTTCAAAGGGTCTCTGCAAAGAACGGAAGAAAAAGGGTATCTGATAAACTGTTTCTGCTGGGGTCACTAGTAAAGAGCAAATCCAGTCAACTGTTGCCATAATAATTTCTATTATAAGCATTTTAAAAATCCATCTTTCTTTGACAGGTATTTTTTCTTCTGTGTAGCTAATACCATACCCAATTCCCTGGTCTTCTAGCAACATTGGAATTTCTTGCCCTTGTATCACAAGCCCAGATGTATTCACCAAAGTGGAAAAACTGACAGCATTGTCTGAAAGACACAGCTTGGTATAATTGCTCCTCGTATTTCCCCTGTCAATGAATGTTATCGTATTCCACTTTTGGGGAGGATTTCTACACACTTAGCCACTGAACACATTACTGTTCCTTTAACGGAACGGACTAAATGTGACAGTACAAGCTGTGGCCTAGCATTTCCAACATTCTGTTTTAAAGCCTCTGTGTGCATATTTTTAAAAATAATATTTCTTTACATGCCCAGAAGAAGTAAAAGGACATTTTTTACTTGACATTACTGTTTCCTTAAGGAGGCTAAAAGAAATATCAATGGACAGGCACAAAGAAAAAGATATCACGTAAGGCTACCAAACATACTCTCTTACTGAATTTCCTTCACCTAAATACACACAGGAATGCTGACATCATAATGTGTTTTCTTTTCCCATCATGTTAGGCTGAACGTAGAAAAATTACGGTTTAAGTGTTCTAAGGATCCACACCTTTGACATATTAGCTTCTCTTTAAATTTTAAATGCTAACTCATTAAGAAGGAAATAAACTCAGAGTATTTCATTCACCAATAACAACAGCAGGAGCAAAAATAACAATAATGTTAATATCAGCTAACATTTATTGAACTTTTAGATGCCCTAGGCCCCATTGTAATCCCATATATTAACTAATTAAATCTTCACTACTCTACCAGGTAATACTGTTATTATTCCCATTTTATTGATGAGGTAATAGAGGCACAGAGAGATAAGAAACTTGCCCAAGATAACACAGTCAATCGGTAGAGGAATCAGGACTCAAACCTAAGGAGCCAGACTCTGCTATAGGATGAACATTTTGGTCCCTGAAGTCCCAATCCTCTTTACTACCTCAACCTCTCCCCTAAATGATCAACTCACAGCACTCACTTTCTCTTCTCGACACTTACACGTTTATTTGCATATACCTTATTTTGGGTAATGGAATGAAAACTCAGGCTCTGGAGTCTGATATGAGTGTTTAATGCCAGATACCAGCAGAGCTTAACTCTTCTGTGCCTCACTTTCCTCCTATGTAAAACAGGAAAATAATACCAGTTTCATGTAGTTGCTGTGAGAGTTAAATAGGATAATGCATGTGAGAGCACAAGGAAGGTCAATGTTTAATAAATGTTAACCTCACTAGTACTGATTTCTATCTCTTAATACATAGGATCCCTTTCCCCAATTAGAATGTATTTCTTTTCAGAGAGATTATCAATATGAATCTTTGCTGTCTTGTGTACAGCTTCCCATATGTTTAACATGTTGTTGAATTCTGAGATGTCCTAGGTGCCACTTTAGGTAACACTTACATTTACATATAATATTATAAATAATATAATATTTATACCAATATCTGAAATTTAGTGAGCACTTACTACGTGCCAGGAAGTTGGCCAAGGGCATTATGCCATTATCTCATGTAATTCTCCTTATAAGCCTCTGAACTAGGGGACTTTCATAATTCCCAATTTACAAAGGAAGAAACTGAGGCTTATGGAGGAATTCAGCTGGTAAGTGTTCAAACCATAGCCCTATACTATGTGCTAAAGAATTAATTCAAGGTAGGTATCCAATAAATATTTGGTCTTGATGATAAATCAATTGACTTCTTTATTATTTCTGTTACCAGAAACCTTGTGCTTACAACAAACTAATGTGGACTAGTTGATATTATTCATTCATTAGTTAACTTTTAAAAAGAGATTATTGTGTGTCAGATACATGCCGAATACTGGAAATTAAAACAAATATGGATCTAAAACTTCCTCATTAAAAGCAAATAATGATTTAATGTTATTTCACTTACTATCATTTTCTATGTCTACTCTTACAAAAATCAAACTTCTTCTTCTCCCTGCCTACTCTTTTTTATTCTTTCTTTGAAACCCGAATTTTACAGTATTAAACTTACACAGATTTTTGCCCATAAGAAGCTTATATGTCAAGGCAAGAAACCATTTTAATTATATTTACTCTTCAATTTGAGTATATTTCTTTTTCATACCTGACAAAGACTTTTGAAGTGACTAAAGCAAGGCAAAGCAACTTGATTTAAAAAAAAAAATCTTTCATGTACAATCTTTTGTCTGTAATATTCTCATAATAGCTTAGAAATTTTAAAAGAAGGTTTTAGCTGGTTTTGTTCTTTTCAAATTGGCAAAATTTGATTTTTTTTTCTGGGATTGGCTTTAAAAATCTACAAACAAAAAAATAAGAACATATTTCACTAAAAATACACTCTTCATTGGTGTCTTGGCATCATCAATGAATATCAGCATCACTCTGAAAACTGTGTCCATTCTGTTTTAACAAAGAATTTTAAAATACAAACATAGAACTCACACAAAATCAATCCTAGTGTATTAAGGACAGAAAAAGTTGAAGAGCAATAGGAGACCACTGCTGTAATCAATTCTCCAGTCAACTACAAGATCTTGTTAATATTTCCTTCACATTCACACTGAAGGTGTGGGTGCCATTTTGTCTGTGATTTTAAACAATATTTATTTTAGGTTTTGAAATGAGTAATTCCCAAGTTAGTAGTTTTTAGATACAGTTTGCAGAATCATTACTTCTTATATATGATTTTAAGTTGTATCGAGTTGATAATTTCAAAAGGAGGGACTTTCAATAAAGAAAATTCACCTGAAATTCTGTCATTAAATGGTTCAATTATGTAGAATTATTTAACATGCAATAACAAAGAAGAGTATTTTGTATTTATCTAGAATGCATGAGCATAAGAATGACTTTAGAAAGTTAGCATAATTTATTACTTCATTAAAGATTTATGTATTGTGCACCTACTATGTGCCAGGCATTATAATAGATGATGAAAATACAAAGAATGATAAACTTGGTCTGAAAATAGTAAAGAGTGGGGATGATGGAGCTGGTGAGAGAGGACGGAGATGAGATAATAGAGTGATTATAATCATAACTGCCATCAGCTGAGGGCCTATCACGTATCTAGGCAATCAGTGTACTAGGTGCTTTACAGGAACTACTTCACATCAGTCCTGGAGGATGGGATCATAATCTTTGTTTCACAGATGAGAAAACCAAAGCGTTGAATGATAGATAATAAAGGACTTTGCAATGACATAAAACAAACTTTAGATTTTATTTTGTAAGTACTGAGGAAGCATTTTCAGGATGAGGAATGATATGATGTAATTTTTGTTTCAGAAAGGTAACTCTGGTGTTGCATTAATTTCAGACACAGTAGAAATTTCACCAGCTAAAATGTCTACCCTACAAGGAGTTGATTTTTGGGTAGAACTGTGCAATTCTCTAACTGATCCAGAGTTCATTAGTGATGAAATCTGATATGAATTAAGTAATATCTGCTTCTAGAAAACACAGCTCGGATCATGTTACTGTTCTCTATGTGTTTTTAAATGTACCTTTAATGGTTCCCATTAGCTAACCAATAGAACTTCATATTGAGACATCCATGATTTGCTCTTGGGAACTATGCTGCCTCATCTCTCAATAATTTCTATTATGCCCTAGTGTTGAAACACACCAGACATTATCATAGCTTCATGCTTCAGTTTTCCTGATACTCCTTCAGCCTGAATGTCTTATTCTATTGTTCCACTAAGTGAGAACCTCATTCATTCTCCAACATTGACTTGAAAGGTCAATTCTTTCCTCAAGTTTTCCTCCTCACTCACCTTAGAATCAATTACGTTCTCTGATTTCACACAGTGCCTTGCCTATTCTTCTATAACAGCATCTATTTCATTCTGCTTTATATTGAAGTTATTTGTTTCCACGTCTATCTCCTTCTGGAATCTAGATGGTTAACAGCCCGAGGTACTGGCCTTAGCTCTTTTATCTAAGTTTTACAAACAAAAAGAAGAAGCACAGTGCATTGATATATTTGGTCAGGTAATGATATCCAAATGCTACACTGTCATAACCAGTGCTCAGTAACTATTAGATGAATAAGATAGAGTCATTCATTCAATCATTCTCTCCTTACTTTTTCATTCATTTAATAATTTTGTATGCTCACAGAAGGAACTAAAGACCACTTTACAAAATGTGGGGTTTTTTTTGCACTTTTTTAAAAAAAATTCAGAATAGTACAGGGGTATAAATGTTTTGGTTACATGAATTGCTTTTGTACAGTTTGAGTCAAATTTGTAAGTATGTCCATCACCTAGGTAGTGTGCATTGTACCTATTAGGTGTGAATTTACCCAGTCCCCTCCTCTCCCCTTCCACCTTCTTGATTTCCATTGAGTTTTACTACATGAGCGTTGATAGATTAGTTCTAATTTAACAGTGAGAATATGTGGTGTTTTTTTTTCCCCATTCTCGTGATACTTCACTGAGAAGAATTGTTTCCAGTTCCATCCAGGTTGTTACAAAGGGTATTAGTTCACCTTTTTTATGGCTGTGTAGTACTCCATGGTATACATATACCACATTTTGTTAATTCATTTATGTATTGATGGGCATTTGGATTGATTCCACATCTTTGCAATGGTGAATTGTGTTGTAATAAACATATGAGTGCAAGTGTATTTTTGATAAAATTACTTTTTCCCCTTTG
>CAUYRT010061431.1:0-13359 GCA_963574885.1 Lepilemur ruficaudatus
TTTCTTTCTTTCTATTTATAGTAGAGACGGGGTCTCACTCTTGCTCAGGCTGGTTTCGAACTCCTGACCTTGAGCGATCCGCCCGCCTCAGCCTCCCAGAGTGCTAGGATTACAGGCGTGAGCCACCGCGCCCGGCTCTGATGTTGGTATTTTAATAGGGATTGCATTGGATCTTTAGATCACATTGTGTAGTGTAGACATTTTAACAATGTTGATTCTGCCCATCCATGAGCATGGTATGGTTTTCCATCTGTTTACATCTTCTGCTATTTCGTTCCTCAGTGTTTCCTCATTCTCCCTGTAAAGGTCACTTTTAAATTTAAAACCACAACGTAGTATTTTGGAAGACTTCCATTTTGAGTTTTTCATTCTGATAGCATCCTTCAAGGAATTTTAAGGGCTAGAACCCCTGATTTAGCAAAGAAAATCTGAATGTTTGGGGTGCACCACTATGTAGAAGGGATTCATGTACTTTCAGAAGTCACAACTTTTGAGCTCCATGAGTAACTGAAGCATATCTTGAATCTAGTAAATGAACTACATGAAACTGTCACTAATCTAATGCAAGTAATGAAAGAGTAACTCAAATAAATAGAGTAGGCATTTTTAGAAAGGCTTTGAGAATAGCACTTTAATATTTTTGAGTGAGATAGTATATAAAAGTATAGTATCTGATAGCAATTAAAATTAGTTAAATTAACTGTTGAGGTTACTTTAATAACCATACATCTATATAACAATCTAAACTACAAAATATTTAATCTTTGAGAAATGGCTACAACTATGGAAAAGAGCATCAGATAAATGTATTAACTTCAATGAAAAATCAATGTAGTGAAGACAAATCATAGTCCTTTGATAGCTTAGGCTTATTTGGCCACTGACTAGCTGTTGCATCTCAGTTGAGATAATATGTAAGCCTTGATGTTTATATTTTTAAAATGGGTGTGGATCCAGAAATCCCACTACTGGGCACATACCCAAAGGAATGATGAAATCAGTATGTCAAAAAGATATCTGCATCCCCATGTTCATTGTAGTACTATTCACAATAGCCGAGATATGGAATCAACCTAAGTGTCCTGTCCATCAATGGGTGAATGGATAATGAAATGTAGTGTATATAACAACACAATAATATTCAGCCATAAAAAAGAAGGAAATACTGTCATTTGCCACATGGATGAACCTGGAGGATATTATGCTAAGTGAAATAAGCCAGGCACAAAAAAAGAAATACTACATTAATCTCACCTATAAGTGAAATCTAAAAAGGTTGAACTCTAAGAAGCAGGGAATAGAATGGTGGTTACCAGGGGTTGGGTGGGGAAAGGTATGGGGGGAAGTTGGTCCAAAAAATACAAAATTTCAGTTAGATAGAAGGAATAAGTTCTAGAGATCTATTACATAACATGGTGACTATACAGGTAGTTTATAACAATGTGTTGTATTCTTAAAAATTACTAAGAGTAAATTTTAAGTCTTCTCACCACAAAGAAAAAGAAGTATGTGAGGTCACACATTATGTTAATTAGCTTCATTAAACCATTTCACAATATATACATATTTCAAAACAACATGTTGTATACAATACATATAAATAATTTTTGTCTATTAAAATTAATATAAAATAAAATAAAGTGGATTTGATCACCATGACAGTTCACTAAGTTATCATAAGATCTAAATACAATATTATATGCAAAGGTCTTGGTTTAATATCTGGTACATGTTAATTGCTTAACAAGTCCTAGCTATAATTATTATAGAAATGAATTTACTAATTTATGCCAGAATACCTATCAGCAAATTATTTGGGTCTCTACTTCTACTTGGAAGGCCTGCCTGTGTGAGAAAAGTCTTCATCTTATCTATACTTTCTCAAATTCCCTCCTTTTCAAATCATTCCAGCCCACTCTGAAGCTAACCTGTTTTGACAGAACACTTATTTCCTTTTACTTGGCACATGACACATGCTTAATAAATATTTGTTTATTGTATATATGAAGAAAGTTATGAAGAAAATACTACTTATTTACTGAAGTGTGACAAGTCTTTCTTTCATCTTACTGTATAGAAACAAATTACAGAGAAAAAACTGTTAGCCAAATTAATATATTCTTGGGTTATTTAAGTTTTCAGGTACTTGGGTTGATTTTCCAACTAGATCATAAATTCTCTGAAGCAGATTTAGGGTTTAACCACCTCATCCCTTCAATCTTTACCTTCCACATTAATCTTTCTGAAAATTTGCTCTTATTATGTCCTTTCTGAACCTTTATATCCCTAATAAAAATGCTAAATCTGATATTGAAGCCAGCATGGTTCAGAGACAGATTATTTGACTTAGAAACAAGAGACATATGTTTTCCTGACTCCTTGTAAAATGTATCATGGGTACCAAAATATAAAACCATTTTATGTATTAGGCAGTCTCCATTTTCCCAATAGAAAATATGCTCCTCAACCAACATAACTGTCTTAGGCCAACATGAATATATAAAATTTTAGGGCTTAGATGAAATAATGAAGTATACTTTTGTAATGTTAACAATAAATCACATTTCACGAATCAACTTTATTCAATGTCTTTGCAAGCAGCCTTGATGTCATTGTTTTTTTTGGTCATGAGAACGACTTTTTTATGTCACCTAGCAGAGCATTTTTCAGAACACATCATCTCCATTTCCAGCTACAATGTTTGAAATACAGTACTTTGTGAATATGTGCATTATTCATCATGAAAATTTTATCTCATATCACATTCATTTGCTTTCTTCTAAGAAAGCTGTTGTTATTATTTTTTCCCTTATCTTTTAGGTGTATATTTGTCAATTCAATAGCATGACTACTTATCATTTTGTATATGTGAGTATGTATTATGTGGGATCTTTAAAAGTCTCAGTCACAATGGCACCTAGCAAGTAAATTATGAAATAGTAGCCCTAGGAATAATTTAACAATTATTTTATGTTTGCCTTCATTTCTTCAATCAATTTTGCCAGGTTACGTCCATATAGTTCTAAGACTTGAAATGATATGTCTTCTAAACAGTATTTTCTTACTCAAAGTAGAGCAAGTGAAACTGCTGTGTAAAATTAGAGACATTTTAATATAAGAGACTTGAAAAAATTCACATGTAAGGGTACATGCCTTTTATTACACAATTAACGTGGGGTTGGGGCCACTGATCACACTGAGATACTCTCACACATTGAAAACTTTAGGTTGTAGTACTACAGGTAAATTTAATGAGAACAGTGAATATTCATTGTTTATTCATGGCTTCATTCTTTTGTTCACTGATTCCTTGATTTGCTTAAATGTATTCCAAAATGTTTACCCATAAAGTAAAGGAAATTATGCATAGAAATGATTTCAAAGATTAGTCAATAGCATTCAGGGACTGAATGGGTTTAGGGATGGAGAAAGGAATGAAAATGAAATGACTCCAGGGATTTCAGATTTTGGAGCCTGGAAGCAGTGGTGCCTGTAATAGAAAGGGGAAACAGTCATGAGGAGCTGGTTTATGTGGGAGTAGATAATGAGTTCCAATTGGGATATTTAATTTTGAGACTGATGGGGGGACATTTAATTGGAGATGTTCTGTAGGTGTAATGATATTAAGAAGGGGAAAAATTCAATTAGAGCTCCACCAAATTATATCAGCTGTGTCCAAACCATATTGATTGCCTGTGTGTATAGCTGGTGTGCAGCACAGCGGAGCTGAATGCTACTAATCTCCCCTCCAGTTGTACATTCTTTGATTTGATGAAGAATATGGAGGGTGATACAGCAGAAAGAGGACATGCCCAGAAGCACTCTCTCTCTCACTTTTCCTCTGGTTTCTCCTGTGTTTCTTCTAGTGCAAATTGATAATACTATGCTATGTTCAAGCAAATGACCATAGTTACTGAGGGTATCAAAATCTACCATACACAGATGCTTCTTGAATTACGATGGAGTTATGGATGCATTTAATACACCTAGCCTACTGAACATCATAGCTTAGCCTAGGCTACTTTAAACATGTTCCAAACACTTATATTCACTGACAGTTAGGCAAAATCATCTAACATAAAGCCCATTTTATAATAAAGAGTTGAATATCTTATATAATTTATCAAATACTGTACTAAAAGTGAAAATCAGAGTGACTGTATGGGTACCTGATGTATAGTTTCTACTGAATGCTTATAGCTTTTGTACCATCCTGAAGTTGAAAAATCATTAAGTCAAACCACTGTAAGTTGGGAACCATCTGTACTTGAAAGTAGTTGGAAAGCCAAAAAGTGTTATGAAAATACGATACTATATTATTACTATGTTGATTATTCTACTTAGAGAAGTAACTTCCACTAAGTATGTTGGTTAAAAGGAGCTTTTTCTACTTACATAACTAAAATGTAGAAATTATTTCCCAATTGATTAAGATGTTTTTAAATGGCCTCACAATCAAATCATAACCTGCTTTCCTAAGCTCCATTTTTGGCACTTCCCAAAGCATTGAAAATTTCAGAAACATTCAACTCCTCACTATTCTTCCAAGACACTGTAAAATTGCATTCCTCTAAGCTTTTGTACATATTGGTCCCTTTCACCTAAAATGCAATCCCTACTCCTCCATACATCCAGTTCCTCATCTGGTAAATCTTTACCTTCTTTGAGATTCAATTCAAACATCGCCCTTCCCCTTACCCTAAGCAGAATCATTCATTTCCTTTCGCAATATATGCTTTTGCTATTGTATATGCACCATGCTATATTATATTATCTACTACACATTGCACTAGATTGTGAAATCATTAAGTGCATTGTCTGTTTCTTCATTTTTATATTCTCTACACTTAACCCAATCTCATACATATAATAGGTAAATAGTATAGTTTGTTAAATGAATATCAAAAGCCCCAGTTTTGAAGGAAACTATATGTTTGTCCTATCTTAGCATTCAGCTTCAGTAGTAACCTGCCTTAGTATAAATATGATTAATTAAGAGTGCAAATAAAATCCTAATAAGGAGATAACCCTAAATTTCTTGTAGTCAGGCGTGTGACCAGCACAGAAATTGTGTTCTCTAATTGCTATGGGGAGAACACATGCTTATTGTTGATTGTTACATTACTTTGATCATTGTATTATATATGCAATCTATGCTTATATAACATATCTATATATTATACAATTAATGTAGATAATTCATATTTATTACAAATTAGAAAATACAGTAACTATATAATTCTGATTTGCTGAATGTTTTGCTCACATGTAGGCTGAGGTATAAATCAATAGAATAAAAGTACCCTACTGCTAAGGTCAGTTACAGATTCAAGCAAAGTATAGGTTTATAAGTATGTATATAGGTATGTATACAGAGGCATACACATATACTCAAATGCTAACATATCAGTTGATTTAAAGGTAATTTTATAAGGAGTAGACTTCTCATATTATCAAATACCAATGAATGTATGAGTATTAAAAATGTTCATGAGTCAAGACCAAGTGCCAGCTAACTAAATATAACATAGAACAATTAGCCAATTGAGAAATTATATTTTGTTCATATATTGAAATTTTGTAATCAACTTATATGTCCTCATAAAACTGTATTTCATATTAAGGTTTGAAACTCAAATACCTATAGTATAAAGGCAGATAGTGTATATAAGGGAAATGTTTCCAGTGGTAGCTGTGAAAAATTTTAGATTGTGCCTTCTCATCTAAAGTGGAAAGTCCCTATTCAGAACCAGCTAATTGCTACTAGGGCTAAAATGAGGGCCTAGAGTTTCTAGACCTGCCACTTTTTCAGAAAGCAAAGCAGGAATTTTTATTTTTTAATCTTTCAATTTTTAAATGTTAATATTATAATGCAAATTTAACCAAGCCATGACTGACATAGTATGCTTCATCTTAATTACATATATATATATAATTCACACATACTTGTACCCCTACCCATGTATTATGCAAATAACTAAATGTCTGCCCTTATCAAGTAAAATTAATAAGCAAATATGTGCATGATTATAAAATGACATCATAAAAATCAGTCTGCTTTATCAAGGATATTTCCTGTCTTGGCTGATAGATCGGTTTCCTTATTGATATGTTTACAATAGAATCTGTTTGAATGAGATTCCATTACAACAAGGAATTTTATTTTGTAAGTTGTGATCACAAATCTATGCCTATTTAGAACTGATTTTTTTAAAAAATTGATTCTGCTCTTTTGTGAAAGGGGTGTGTGTGTGTGTGTGTGTGTAAGGCCAGGCCATATTTGAAACTTTGTACAATAAATATTAATAAGCATGTGTAATAAAAGTAATGATATGTCATATTATATATAGTTCCCTGCACTTCCGTAATAGGGAGGGTGGATATCAGTTTCAGGAGAAGTTCCAACCTTATATACAATTCATCAATATACTTACTGCCTATGGGGTAAAAATGCAATAGGGTGTAACAAACAATATAGTCCATATCAGACCTACAAGGCATTTGGACTATAGGAAGAATAAAAGGACAATATTTAATATTTGAATAAATGTCATAGGGTTGAAGAAAGGAGGGTTACGGATGCATATGGAGAGAAGCCAAGGAAAGAATGGCAATGAGTTTGGCAAATAATCCATGCTATAGTGTAGTTTAAATGATGGATGTAGAAGACCAGGAATGCTCAGGGATACCAGATCTGCTGGTTAGAGGGTATGTTTGGCTCCCATTTCTAGCGTACAGCTGAAAGAAATCAGTGATGCCAGAAAGGAAGTTTCCTTTTACATGCAAAATTTCTGAGCAAAGTGATCTCAGTCAGCTGGAGCTGGAGATTCATACCCTCTACTTTCCATAAAAGAATCAGGTTGATTCCAGGAATAGACTACAATTGTAATCCTTTCCGAGTAGCTCTCGAGCACTCTAGAACCATCTCCAGGATATGGGAATCTCACCTTATCCAAACTTATATTGCTAAAATTCCTTTGTAAAGCGCTACCTATTTCTCGTATTTAATTAGAGATAACTTAAAAATTAGGGGTCTCAATAGGGGAAAGGAATTCCTCAAAAACTGATTCATGTGATTAACTGTACACCTCGGTAAATTCAGTGAAAATCATTTAATTGTACACTTAAAATGGAGGAAAAAAAATGAAAATGTGTTTTAATCAAAGAAGAAATAACTGACCATAGATCTTTTCCTATTTTGACAGGAATGTATTTAAAAAAAAAAATGACAACCTAAGGGTACTGAAAAATTAAAAGGAGTAAAGTGGATAATGCCCTGTGGAAAGTGAGCCAGAAGTAGAGATGAGAGATATCAAGAAAAACTTTATTGAATTTATATTTTAGCTCAGAGCTCACCCACTAAGGGAGCAAATAGGCAAAGTCACTCAAGTTTATAATCCTTACACTTACCACTGGTGGGGGTGGGTGATCAGATGTGAAAAAATATTGCTTTATTTATTCTGAGCGTATTAAACTGAACTGGAGGATTTAAATGAACTGTAGGAAATTCAATGCAACAGCTAAAATGAATGACTAAGGAGCTAGAAGATCTTAATCTGTGTAAAGCTGAAAGAACAAAATATGCACAGTTTAGCTCTGTGCTAATGAAAGGAAAGAGATAACACTAAAAATAACTGAATGGTGCAAGCTTCAAGGCAGCAGAAGAGTTCTGGCACAAATGGATCTATCCAGAAAAAAATGAGACTTAATTACACAAAGGAAAAACTGTTGACTATGAGGAAAAGTGTCCTAAGATGAAATGACTGCTGTTGAATGGGGAACCATCAGAGAGGCAGTGACGAGGGTGTTATCTTGAAGTTTGAAGCAGCTAAAATGAGACACGTTGCCGGAAAAGCCATTAGAGAATAAATACCCCTTAGTCCTAAGGAGATAGATACATATCAACTTAGGGAGGAGAACTGCAAAGCAGGCACACCAGCACGTGGGGTGGTGAGTCAGGATTTGGGTCTTTGTCCCAGTGTTATTAGGTATAGTCTTGCTCAACCTAATTTTCTTCTCCATTACTTGGCTTCCTTTCTAACTATTCTACTTCAGTGGAATGTTGTGACTGATGTTGTTACCACTTTAATGCTTTGATAAATTAACAAAATCTACTTCATGATAAAAATTTAATGTAAGCAGATGCCTATAGATTTAAGGACACTACAAAGTTTACTAGCGATTCAATAAATATTGGTAGCCATCATAAAAACAATAGGTTGAAAGTTTTAGTCAAACTAATGAAAAATATTTACAAGTACATTGTAAAAGTGATTACAATAGATGCATCTCTTTTGGGAAAAAAAAGGAAGTAAACACTGGGCTTCCAAGAGGTATTTGAGAATGTTGAAGAAAGCATGCTGTATTATTCCTCAAATCCTGTGCTTGCCTCCAGTATTTTTCCCAATTTTTATTCATTCTTTCCCTTCTTGTAATGTGATATCTGAAGCATAAAATATGTAATGCATATAAAAGTTACAAAGCATAATAATATAACAAACACATCCATCCCAAGAATTGAAATATAAACAATAACTTGCATCTGAACCTACATGTTGCTATACTAGTTTCTACTGCTCACACATTCACTCGTATATTATTTATGGCTGCTTTAAGTATCTATTGCACATACTAAACAACATAGTTATTGCAAGTATTGCAAGTATCTTTTAAATAAGATTTTAATAAATCTGTTTATTATTTACATGGCTACATAATATTCCCTGGTATGACCAAAATACAATTATTTGCTACCACGAACACTGCAGCTATGACTATCCTGTATTCCCTGCCTAGTATTGGGGACTCAGTTTGAATTGATTTCCTAACTTAATTTTTTAATTTCTTTTTTGCTCTGAACATACAAGTCATACATACTCATTAAAGAAAGTTTGGAAACAACAGCAGAGTGAAGAAAATTTTAAAAGATAAACGATTATATTCCTCCCCAAGACAACCACTAATACTAATGTTATGCCTTTTTCCTCTTTTGCTATAAAATTCCTCATCCATTAGCAGCTATTAGAGGCTCACTATCACCTCAGCTTCGTTTTCTTCCTGCCTATTATGAGTAATTCCCAAATCTCATTTTTTTTTATTTTATTTGAAAGCATTAAACATAAATAATCAATGAAGGTGAAGGTATTATTAATAATAATAGATAAGTAAAAGGAAGAAGCAAGATTTTAAAAACCTTATTAAACTCCTAAAACGTTTATAAAGCTTTAACACGTGTGTTATATTCTTGGTATTTGTCAAAAAGAACTGTCCAGGAATCACAGGTGATTTCCCATCTTTACTTGACTCTCTTAATCCCATCATAAATGGGCATAGCTCATTTTTTTAAAACCCAACTTTTTCCTCTTATTTTCATTCAGCACAAGCTACTGCTTCTTCTGAAACCCTCTCTCCAAAACTTGCAAGAAACACTACACCATGCTCCTAGTCCATGGGCCTCTTCCTTTCCTCACGTCTTACCCTTTTCCTTCTTTACCTGAATTACAATTTACCAAAAAGCTAGTTTGCCACTGCATGGACCTCCTTAGATAACTCAATAAGGGAAGATAGCACAGTCCAAAGTATAGGTAGGGGAAATTCTGGGGATAATTCCAGCCAAATTGTTTTTGTGCCATAATAATCTTGCACCTAATCCCAATTTCTGGTAGGAGAAAACTGTATACAAGGAAATCATTGCAGGTGTGTAAGAGACACTTTTGTCTGTGATAATCTGAGTCTCCTACTTCCCCATAATGTAGCTAGCTATGCAAGAACGTCCAAAAATGAGTTCTACAACTAGTAGGTGTTTAAGCATTCGACAACAAAGATTTACGTTTTCAAAAATGTGTAATTCTATAATAACAAAGAAAAAAATGGGAATTCTCAGAAGAGTTAATATGCTTATGTACATAATGACTTTATAAGAAAGAAAAGAGTATAAGCACAGCCTCCCAAATAAACTTAATTAGGCTCCTAGCAGGAAAAAGATTGGTTTTCCAATCAGGGGGTATGTGAGGCAAGTTTACTAAGGGGGTTATCAGCAGAGATGTGGTCAGTGTTAACAGAACCAAAAGAGAATGGTGAAGAATCCCAGAGCCAACTGTAGACCTAAAGGGTCAAGGGGAAGGAGATTTCCTGAACTAGAGAGCTAGAGCCAATAGAAATGCAAGAGAGAGCTATCTAACAGAAGCAATGGTCTTTGGTAGAGTGTCAGAGCTAAGCTGTGGAGATCACATGGGAGCCAAAAAAGTAAATACTCTATTCTTTTCCTGCCCATTGTTCTCCTGCCCCAGCCTCTCTCAACTGGAAACCATAGGGCAAGGGATGTCTGATGCAGTTCCTGAAAGGCAGCCTCCAGGGCACAAAGCAAGGAAGAATAGAATAGAGAATGGTTTTAAAAGGACAGAAGGAAATAATCTACACAGTAAAAAAACTTTATTCCATCAAATTAATCTAATAGGTTGAGTTGGTTTTCTTTGATTAAATCCCTTCATTTCCAAAGCCTAGAGATAACTAATACTACCAAGGAGTTGGTAAAGTAAACACCATTAAAGCACCAGTCCTGGTGTCTAGAAAGAGCCATTGGGTGGGTGGATGAATGGATAGGTTGATGGATAAATGAAGTCAGCCAAGTCACAGTTTTAGAGACACATTTCACACAACCCATATCTGAACATGAAGAGTCTTTCTCCTTTAATTATGACAGCTAACAGTAACCACTGAGGAAACCAATATTGATTTCTTGTAGTATAACAGCTACCTACCACTTCTATGACTATCAATAATTTGAATTTTGGGGTTATAATAATTATTCAAAAAAGTTAGGAAAAGTAGTGGAGTTGCTTACTTGTGGCCCCAGAACTTACTTCATTTTACTATGGTTCTCAACCTTCGATAGACATTAAAATTACCCAGGGAACTTTTAAGATAGAGATCTTTAGAAATATGACCCAGGCATCACTATTTATAAATGCTCCAACATGCAGTGAAGTGTGAGAACTACTGATTTTTCCACTCTCTTTAAGATCTATCCTTAAAAACTCCACAATAATTCTGGTTCTCTTAGTAATTTACATTTTTAAAGGAAACTTTATAATACTTTGCTGATAATGTTATATATAATAGGGATTATAAAATTTATTGTGCTCAGGGTCATGGAAAATCATACTTATAAAAGGAATAAAAATACTAGCAGCTCATAAAATAACCTGTGATAGTCCAGATTACTTGCATATTTTGCCTTTAATTTCAGAGTCTTTATCAGTATTCAAAGGAGCATAGAGCTTTTAGAAATGCTTCAGTGAAGAACACTTTATACTCTGTCCCTGATAAATGAAAGTGTTCATTTCCTCTCAGACAAGTCAGTAACAAACAACTATTTTCTAGCAACTGGACTGTATCCACCTATTCATTTCCCAAGGCTCATTGGGCACCATTAGGAATGTAACAAGTTTTAGTTACTACCAAACCCAGTTACTGTAGAATTAGTCAATTACACAAGAGTTTAAAAAATCAGTAAAGCTATTTTTATTTTAAACTGTACTTGGATACTTCAAAAGTAGGTAGAAAACATTTATTTTTCATCTTTATCTGCCAAATGAATCTATTATACTTAAAACTAGAGAAATTTCCATAGGTAGAATATAGCTTCTGAGCAATCAAGAAATAAGACACTTCCTAGGATATTTAATTTTTTAATACTTAGAGCAATAAATTATAGAAAAATAATTTGAAATGACTTGTTAAGAAATTAACCACAATTAAAAGATGAGGATGTAACCCCTGAGAGAATCTGACAATACTGGCAATATTAAAAATATTTCAAGAAAAGCAAATGGTTTCTACAGAACCGGGGAAAGGGAGTTATAACATGCAAAGCACAAACGGGTAGGGTTCGAAGTGACTTTATGATTTTCATACTGTCTATGAATAATATATACTATATTTATAATTACAAATACTCAATTAGCAGGTATCTTATGTATCTGAGCTGGGAAATACTCTGCTGCTTCATTAATACTACTCTCCTTTTGCTCAAATGGTGTACTCACCAAATAACCTTTCAATTATAATTTAGCTTTGCATATAGGTGGCTCAATATGTGTGTGTGTTGGGGGGGGAATTGGTGGGTAATTTGATGATCTATAGTATAAAAACTGAAATCAGTAAGTAGCCATATTTTTCAGTGTTCATTACTAAATTGGCACTGGTTGAAACATTCATAAATATTTGGGTAGTGTGATTAGTATGAAGCAGTCTGTGCTCATACTTGCAGTGCATATGGCATCAATTTACCAGACTTCAAGCTATACTACAAGGCTATAGTAACTAAAACAGCATAGCACAGGCACAAGAACAGAGACATAGACCAATGGAACAGAACTGAGAACCCAGATATAAAACCATCCTCATACAGTCATCTCATCTTTGACAAAACAGACAAAAACATACACTAGGGAAAAGAATCTTTATTCTATAAATGGTGCCGGGAAAATTGGATAGCCAAATGTCAAAGTCTAAAACAGGATCTCCACCTCCGACCACTCACAAAAATTAATTCACAAGAGATAACAGACTAAACCGAAGGCATGAAACTATAAGAATTCTAGAAGAAGAGGTTGGGAAAACTCTTATAGATATTGGCCTAGGCAAATAATTTATGATGAAGACTCCAAAAGCAATCACAGCAGCAACAAAAATAAATAAATGTAACCATATCAAATTAAAAAGCCACACAGCCAAGGAAACTATCACAAGAGCAAACAGACAACCTACTGAATGGGAGAAAATATTCACTTTACACATCCGATAAAGGGCTGATAACTAGAATTTATATAGAACTCAGGAAAATCAGTAAGAAAAAAATCACACAACCCTATCATAAAGTGGGCAAAGGACATGAACAGAACCTTTTCAAAAGACGACAGACTAATGGCCAACAAATATATGAAAAATGCTCAACATCTCTAATCATCAGGGAAATGCAAATCAAAGCCATAATGAGGTATCACTTAACTCCAGTGAGAATGGCCTTTATATAAAAGTCTCAAAACAATAAATGTTGTTGTAGATGTGGAGAGATACGAACACTCCTGCATTGCTGGTGGGACTGCAAACTAGTGCAATCTCTGTGGAAAGTAATATGGAGATACCTCAAAGAGCTATAACTAGAACTACCATTTGCTCCAGCAATCCCATTACCGGGCATCTACCCAAAGGAACAAAAGACATTCTATAAAAAAGACATCTGCACTAGAATGTTTATGGCAGCACAATTCACAATTGCAAAGATGTGGAAACAACCCAAGTGCCCATCAATACGTAAGTGGATTAATAAAATGTGGTATATGTATACCATGGAGT
>CAUYRT010061433.1:0-48485 GCA_963574885.1 Lepilemur ruficaudatus
CTGAGCAAGAGCGAGACCCCGTCTCTACTAAAAATAGAAAGAAATTAATTGGACAACTAAAAATATATAGAAAAAATTAGCCGGGCATGGTGGCGCATGCCTGTAGTCCCAGCTACTTGCGAGGCTGAGGCAGGAAGATCGCTTGAGCCCAGGAGTTTGAGGTTGCTGTCAGCTAGGCTGACGCCATGGCACTCTAGCCCGGGCAAAAAAGTGAGACTCTGTCTCAAAAAAAAAAAAAAGATATTTAGAGTTCTAACTCCTAATATTAGTGCCTTTGATTGTTGAATTCTGAGTTGAGTCAATGTTATAGGGGAAGATCTTGGAAAACTAAACAAGTCATTATGGTAAAAAATTCATTTCATACACAATGTTTTAGCAACATATCTTTTCCAAATAGATGAGTTTAATTTAAAGGATTTCTTTACAAATAATATCATTTAACGGGAACGTTAAAGTGTAAAGTGAATGGATAAATAAATCTCATTTAAAAGCAAATTTAGACTTACCAAGATCACCAAAATGCAAATCTATTAAAAATAGACCTTGTCTTTAATGTTTATTTCACATTATCTAAGTACATCCAGTTATTCCAAATTTACATTTTTATTTCACATCCTTGTATTCCTGATATACATATAACAGGACAAAGAACACATTTGCAATATTTAGCCTGTAAAATTATGCTTGGGGAAAACAAGACTCGTGGCTGGCTTATTCTGCTACACGTGTACAAATACAATTCTAAATAATTGAAATGGAAATCAACTGGTAAAAGAGAAAACGGACTAAATTTTTATACCACCGGGGGTTATTTATATGTAAGTTTTCAAATGGTCTTCTAATTGTTGAAATACAGTTCAATAGATAACATACCTTTGGCTGCTCCTTAAAATATTTCAAAGGGCTTCATTGGTTGTTTCTAGAGTTCTTGTGATTACTGCCTGAAATTGACACTAGCTACATATCGGTGATGCTTAAAGGTTGGCATTGCAATGCTGCGTATTTCACTGTGATTTTTTTAAAAGTGGCAATCAACAGTATTATCCCTCTTTTGTAAAAATATCTTGCCAGCTAGAAAATGAACAATTCTTTCTTCAATTAGGGAAAAGAAAAGGACAGGCCAGTACAACACAGTACTAATTTTAAAGGAAACAATCACATTGAATGAAAGAATTCAAAATTTTAGTTACAATTTTATGAAATTCAAAGAGATGAAGATCACACAGTGACACTAGAGGACGGCGTGTTCATTCTGTTCGATGTTGCCCATGAGATCTTTCGTGTCACTAGTTCCTGAACTGGACTGACTGTTAAAATAGAGAGTGTTTTCAAAGGCACCCTCTTGAGGTAGGTGCACACGTTTTCTCTTGTAAAAGAAGTAGGCGGCGAGGCCAGCACCTGTTAAAATAAGGAGGACCACGACAACGACTGCTCCTGCCACGTTGGAAGAGGGTTTGGCAGGATCCATCTTCCTTGAGTCAACTATAAATAGATAAAATCACTGGTGAAAATACGGAAAACAGCAGGTCAAATGCTATGGAAAAATGATACAACTTTCCCTGTTGAAACACTAACATGCATGAATAGGCTACCGAGTGACATCCGTCAAACAGAAATGCAAGACCTGAGAACAAGAATCCCTATGACATAAAGGATTCTGAATAATGTTTAGATGATTATTCAGTTGCAAGAATACTTCATCTATGTCGTATTGAGCTAGTTTATCAAAGTTTTTAAACTATGTAAACCTTGCTTCACAACAACTTAAGGCTGCTTACAAATACATTACAGGAAGATAAATAGAATAGTAATAATAACGATGGTGATACTTAAAAGCATGTCAAAAAAATTAGGAAAAATAGAAAATAAGCATAGTGGAAATTTGAACTCATAGGTACAATTAGTAAGCAAATAGCATCCATGGGATTAATAAGGGGTTACAGTTAAGCCACAAATCTCACTTTGAGTTTTTTAGCAGCCAACAAAATGAGTGAAATAGGATCAGTTACCTAATTCCAGTTGTCTAGAAAAACTTTGCTAAGAAAAGAAAAACCCACAGGGATTCTTGAGGGAAATTTCTTCCATGGGTTCTCATAAGGCAACTCTTCATAACAGAGCGAAAAAATGCCTTCAATAACTTCTTATGGTAAAAACACCAACCTGACTCCAAAGTCTGTTTTTCTAAAGTATCCTTCAAGGTTGGTTGATGACACAATGACCCAAAGGTCAAGCAAGTCAACCCAGAGTGCGGGGGAGTTGGAAGAGATCACGATGGCTTTTAAAACAAACTACATTGATGTATAATTAACACAGAACTTGAAATTTCATCACGGTCTTACCTTTTGTTGTCATTAATGTATGAGTAGGTTCAGCATCAACAACTGTAAAAACAAAACAAATTAATTAAATATTTATAAAAGCCCAGAATCATTGCATGTAGATAGTAAATATTATTTGGGTCACAAATACACGGAATATTCCATTTCTGATTTATGGTGATATATGATATATGACGTGATAGAAAAAAATGTTTATCTCTCTCCATGTATCCGTCTGTCTACCTATTATCTATCTAGCATCCTACAGCTTTATGGCAAGTTTGAACACATCAGAAGATCCAAGAGTGTGATTCTCCCAGTTGCATTTGAGCCACTGATACCCTTAAAATCTACCCATAAGTAAAGCATTCTAGGCTAAGGGCTTTGTAATTGGCCCTCCGAAGTGTTACAAGGTATTTGAATAAAAGGTAAAGACTCTAGCATTACAAAAAAGGGTGTGGTGTTTTAGAACAGAGTTAAGAAAAAGACAAAAGACCTGCACTATTTTAAAATGATAGAACCTCCTGGGACAACAGGGTTAGTTTATCTAATTCATTTATTTAAATCTATTACCAAATTAATAACTTTATTTCATGAGAAGGATATCAGGTGAGATGGAATGGTGACAAAATATCTTTATGGTCCAGATCATGGGACCTCATGAGCATTGAACACTATTAATTCCCCCAATCCCTTTCATGGTCTCATACTCAATCTCAGAAGGAGACCGAATTAGTCTATGACTCATTCCATAATCAATTCTTTTTTGTTGTTTGTTTTTTGTTTTTTAGAGATAGTCTCGCTCTCTTACCCAGGCTAGAGTGCAGTGGCATCACTGTAGCTCACTGTAGCCCTCGAACTCCTGGGCTCAAGCAATCCTCCTGCCTTAGCCTCCCAAGTAGCTGGGACTACAGGCACACACAACCACGTTTGGCTAATTTTTTAATTTTTTTTCTAAAGACGGGGTCTTGCTATGTTGCCCAGGCTGGTCTTGAACTCCTGGGCTCAAGCAATCATCTTCCCACCTCGCCTCCATAACCAATTCAGATCCCTCCCCAGAACCCTGGCCTCTTCTGGTTTGGGCTGATAATTACTTTACCCAGTTTCCCCTTCAGGTAGCAAAGCTTTTTAGAGAGGCTCTCCCGACTGCTTACAGCTTGGCAAATCCATACACACGGATATCCCATTATAAATGTATTGATAAACCAAAATCATTATGTCCGCTAAGCAGATAGAGAGTGTCTCTTGCTCACTCAGAGCTGCAGACAGCAATGGATTGCCATGGCATGACGGATTGTTCACCAACAGAAGGCAAAAGCTTGCAATGGTCCTGTAATCACATTATAATCCCACGCCTGATACCTTACTATTTGAAAGAAATGATGGCCAGGGATGACAAACATCGTACTTACTTTTTGGTCTCTTACAAATATATCCTTTGTAGGAAGAACAGTGAATGTTGTTCCAAAACCCAGAAGACGCATACAAAACTACACAATCATTTCGTTCACCAGAGGGATCTCCTGTGTTCCAGTTGACAAAGGACACTGGATTGTTGTTTACCCAGAGCCACTTCCCTGGTCATCAAATAAAACCAATACAAATAAAAGTTAAAAACAAGCTATCTTGAACTTAAATAAGTTCAGCTTATTTGTGCAAAATTTCTAAGTCTATTATTTTATACTAGAATCAATGGTCATTTAAAACCAGGCTTTAACAGGCAAGATTGTAATGACTAAGTATAATAGGGAAGAAAACCAGGAAGAATATGTTTATTATATAGATTTAATTGAAAATTTATTTCTAATTAGTACAAATAGTTATACTTATCTTTCCCTAGCTTTTTTGCCCCCTGGCCTCCCCCCTCAAAAAAAAAAAAATAGAAAATGCTTTTTAAAGCTTCTTTAACTAGCTTAGCTATAGAAGATATTTTTTAATTAGCAACTTTGAGGACAGCATGATATGAAAGTCATTTAAACTTTCAGTTCTTATCTCAAATAAAAATATGAGTTTGAATTTTCAAACTCATCACCAATTAATCATTATTTAAGGCAAGACTTTCTGGAAATAAAACCTTGTTTCACATACAACATTTTGAAATATCTGTGATGAAATAATTGTTCTGCAAAAAAAAATTACCTTCAATATTTCTGAACAATCCTATCCAAAAATTGGTTTTACTTTTCAGTGGCTCAACCTGATAGGACAGAAAACTAGACTCGGCGGCACTTTCGATGGAAACCAGAGAAGCACCTGAAAAGCATAAAAGGACAAATATAATGGACGTACATTTCAGCAGCTGAAAATATTTTTGTAAACAATATTGATAGTAAGAGCAAGAAGAATCAACTCTACTTAAGGGGAAGAATTCCAAAGAGTGGACATTTTTGTTTTTAGAATTTGAGTTTCCATTCTGAAAATATGGTTTTTAAGCATCATTTGAGTCCAAGCACTGAACTAGTTCCTGCAGGAAATTTAAAGATGAACAGGACATAGAATATGTCTTAAGAAAGTTATGGTTCGGTGACCAGTAATAAGTTGAGAGTACAAAGGGATATCATTGAAGAGAAATTAAGTACAATATGCTATGAATGAGTCAAATATTCACTTTAGGTGAAGCAACTAAAAGGGAGGATAGAGGAAATAGAATTTAAATAGAGGGGAGCACAGGACTTCAAGTAAAAAGGATAGAAAACAGTTTCAGGAAGAAGTAGTAAGAGGAAAGACAAAGAGAGAGGGAAGCATAGAACTTCTTCAGGAACACAGATGGCTTGGTTTGGTGGGAACGTAGTACCCATCTGGCCAATGGGCCAAAAAAGACATGGGTTAGGTCTCCCTGCAGAAGGAAGGAGCTTGGTGTTAGGGCAACGTGGTGATAAAGAACACTTAGTCTTTTCAGGCAGTGGAATGATGCAATGTACTATAGGACTATTAATCCAGCTGTTATGTATGGAACCATTCAAGGTAAGGAAAGGAAACGAGACCAGATAGGTAACTATGGAAGTAACAACCCACATTAGATTGTGTCAGCATTTGATTCGATTTTTGTTTTGTTTTGTTTTTTCCTTTTCTCCTTGCTTTTCTTTTTTTTAATTTCAGCATACTACGGGGGTACAAACATTTAGGTTACATATATTGTCTTTGTCCCGCCCAAGTCAGAGCTTCAAGTGTGTCCATCCTCCAGACGGTGGTGCACACTGCACCCATTAGCTGTGTATATACCCGTCCCCTCCTCCCACCTTCCACCTGCCCAACACCCGATGAGTGTTACTACTGTGTGTGCACATAAGTGTTGATCAGTTAATACCACTTTGATGGTGAGTACACGTGGTGCTTGTTTTTCCATTCTTGTGACACTTCACTTAGTAGAATGGGCTCCAGCTCCATCCAGGATAATACAAGAGGTGCTAGATCACCATTGTTTTCTGTGGTTGAGTAGAACTCCGTGGTATACATATACCACATTTTATTAATCCACTCATGATTTGATGATTTTATAGTAAAAATCTATAGCTTTTTAATACTAACCAATACCACTTTTTTAAGAATTTCATGCCTAACATTTTGCTTTGGCGTTTACAAGCATTATCTCATTAAATTTTTATGGCCACCTCATTAATAGGTACTACTGTTAAACCCCATTTTATAGATAAGGAAACTAAGTCACAGGGGATAAAGAATTTGCCAAGATCCTGACACTAGTAGAGGGCAGAGTCAAGGCGTGACCCAGGCTTTCTTGAACCTTGAGCGCCTGCACCTAACCCTGTGCCTGTTTTCCATATTACTGAGTTCTGGGTTATTTCTTTAATGCCTGTTTTCACTGCATGATTCCATAATCCATCATTAGGTATATTTTATAGACATTAATCACTTCAAAACATCTGTTATCTATTTTGAGAATGAGAATAAGAATCATTCATTTTATTTACTGGAAAATACAGTCACCTAAAATTAAAAACAAAGTTTCTACATATGCATTGCAAAAAAATTTTTAAATACTATGTAACATGAAAAAAATTTTTTTAAACTATAGAAGGCTAAAGCAGACATCAGGTAGCATCATTGGCAATGACCGATTTTTATTCTGGCACACCACCGTTGGAAGAAGAACCCTGAGTTGGGGCATAAGAAAAACTTAGTAAAAATAATTCAGTAAAATATTTAGTAGGATTTAACTAAGTGGCTCTTATATGCGCTCTAAAAAGTTAACTTTATTGGACATTTTTTATTTCAGGGGGAAAATCATTCATCTTCGTCATGCCTATTTTAGTTTGGTTTTGTTTTTCTTCACAAATACAATAACCAGATTTAAATACTTTTCTATTAATGGTGAAACGAAATGGTCCCCTTGTAAAGTCTGAGTTCATCCGTCATGAGAGGCAAATACGACACTAGGCATAACTGAGAAAGAGAATCTTAATGATTTAGAACATGAGGGCAGAAAGAAAGAAATACTTGCTCAGCAAATGATCATTTTCTACCTGAATTCTCTAAAATATTGACGCTAGAAAGTTAGAAATTACATTTGGGGAACATCGCATTGACCATACATTGTTACAAAATAAATCATTAAAAAAATAGGTATTTTTACATTACTTGTGTTTTTAACGGAGGGTGTTATTAGTGTCACAGGACTCCAGAATAGATGATCATGAAATTTTGTTTTAGGAAATGTGACACTTACCCATTCGAAGACATTCCAGAGAAGCTTGGCCCCAGTTCCTTGTATACGAGGACTCGATATAGTAGCAGTGCCCGTGGAAAGGGATCCACGCTGTGTGCGCTGACTCTGGGCACCTGCCGGGCAGTTGTGGGGGCTCAGTGGCCGGGATTTCTGTTAAGAAAAAGATATATCAAATAAAACAAAACCGAAGTCTCTGCTGTATGTATGACATTTCAATGGTGAAGGAAAATTTTATCACCTATCATTATTAAAAAAAAATAACTTTCAATGCTTCTCATTTGGAACTACCAGTTTTATTACTGGGTTTCGTTTTACTTTATCAATTTTTTTCATCTTAAATTTATTTAAATAGCATGCACTATGGTATTGTAGCAATCAATCACATTCATATTTAAGACTATAGTTCTGTAGACACCTACAAAGATAAAGATATAGTGACCTACAAAGAAAGTCATTCCGAAATAATTTGTAATTTTCAAGCCATTCTTTTGCTTTTCTGGCATCCTAACCCATACAATTCCTTCTTAACTATTATGACACCTGTGATATAACTAAATGCTATTGCTAGAATTCTAGAACTGTGTCCATAATATCACTGATTCTGATGAGTCTACATGCATTCTGATAAAATTCTTTTGCTATGGATATGTTGTCCACATCAAAAGTAAGTGTAATTTCTTAGGGAATCCATTATCATAGATTCAGAAGATAATGTCAACAATAAACATTCAGAGATTTATTAAAGAGTAGACAAAGCCCAGAAATAAAGAAAATTTTCTATTGCCATGATTTTGATCTACGTATGTTGGTTTATAGCCAAGGCTGTCTTTGGTTAGGTGAAGAAATGCGTTTTATCTTATTCTTAATGACCCAACATTTAGTGACATCAACAGGGGTGTGTAGTAGCCTCTTCAGAAAATTTCAAATGCCCCAATGGTTTTCTTTGTTTTTTTTGAGACAGAGTCTCACTCTGTTGCCCGGGCTAGAGTGCCATGGCGTCAGCCTAGCTCACAGCAACCTCAAACTCCTGGGCTTAAGCGATCCTTCTGCCTCAGCCTCCCACCCAATGGTTTTCGAATATTCATTTACCATCTGATTTTTTGCAGAGAAAATAAAAACTTTCATTGCAATGTGCTGTCTTCCAGTAGCCGTCAAGGTCAATATAAACGCAGGCTGATTTCAGCTTGGGCTCATCAGCACCCCAGTTAGTGTACCTCACCCTCCATCTATCAGTCCACACGTAGTCATTGTTGGTCTGCAAGAACAAAAACCTGCATGAACATGGAGCCCTGCCTCACTTAGAAAATACCAAAAGAACCAAGCAAAGAAGAAAGAGCACATTTAAGATGGTGATTTGACACAGAATTGTGAACATCTAAGAATAGAATGAACCTTATAAATCATTTCTATCAACTCAAATTCAGTAAAGGCAGCCTTTCTGAAAAATAAGTATTTCTTAGAGATTCCCAGGAATACATCCTTGGAAGCTATTTTGAAAAACACTGCCTAAAAAAAAAAAAAAAAATCCATGTCTTATTGCATGAAATTCTCTTTCTCTGCAGGCTTTCAGGGCAAAAAAAAGAAGTTTTATTTTCATAATAAATAAAATATCCCTTATATAAATGTTGAAGTTATAATAAAAATTAAGTAATTTTTGTTAAATTCATGGAACCTTGAGAAAAACACTCATCTCTTTTGGTCTTCTCATTGTTCTGCTGTAGAAACAGCGCCAATGATAAATGACTTAGTTAAGGTACCATGGGTAGTCAACACAGGAGCCTAGCTCTCTTGATTTCTAGGTAGGTGAGTTTTCAACAATATGAATCATGCTGTCATCTTTTAAAAAGTGGATTGCTTTCTTCCATTTACACTTAGTTTCTTACTGAATTTATGGTAACACACAAACTAATTGATAATATCAAAAATAGTATTTATCAATAATATCCTTTTAACAATCTAAAAGAGATTTTACAGGTAATGCCGAAGAACAGATGATATATAACATTAATAAGAGACAACTGAATTTTTGAAAGATTCAAACAATTATCCCCCTTTTAACTGCATGATGTAATTTACCAAGCCAATTACCAAAGATCCATTGACAAAAATCAAAAGTATGTGTTATCTCAAGTTAGAACTGTGTAGTATTCTTCCGCGTTTAATCAAATAATGCTGGCATAATCATTAACTCCATAGTTATGGGGAAGATACTAATACTGTATGTCATGAGTATTGGTATAGCAGAAAACCATTTAATCTTTAAAAAAAATAAATAAAAGCCTGTTTTCAACACATAAGAGAATTGAGAACATGTCTGTCAGAGGAAAATGCATGATTTATCAAACAACTTAATTATTCAAAACATAGTTGATGGAGACTTAAAAATGCCTTGCCCAAGTTTAATCACAGAATTCATTATAGAACTACTTACTTTTAAATATTGACTTCCCTACGTAGGAAATATTCATTACACAAAGTGTAAATTTCTGTCTCTGAACCATGGCACTGGAAGCTCCCTAAAATCTGACACTGATCTACTTTCCAGTTCTACCCCCTTCTGTCTTTTTCTCTCTTCCTGATACTCCTTCTTTATGTTCTGCCATCCTAGACTATGCCTACAAAGCTTGATTTTCTCTGAGAAACTCTCTTGGTCCTCCTCCCCTGGCCCAACTGATCCCTTTTCTCTCTTCCTATAACTCTTTGTATATATTATAAATCTATTTGATATTTCTGGTATTATCTCTTAATTACTTGCTGACATACCTATTTCTTCTACTAGAAACTTTTCTGGTGGACTAGCTAGATGGATGATACAGGGAGGGTGGATGGCTGACAAGGCATCGGAGAAGACTCATTTTAGGAATATTTTGGCGACTCTATCTCCACTCTTAGGTCCTCACCCCACTCCATTCTCTGCCATCCTTTCTTTTCTCTGTTATAGAATTCAGGGAATTGACTGCAACTAAATATTTCTCACACATGGATGGAAGCTTCACCACCTTAGGACCTATAAATAACTCTAGAATGGCTTGCCACAAAGAATAAAAAGTATCCCCATCACTAGCGAACAACTATGTCCCTGAGCTGCTGTCTGCATTCCCGTGGCCTAGTTGTAATCCTGCCACTGGGAAGAGATCAGTGAATCCGAAAAACTGTTGAGATTCAGAATATGATTTTAATAGTCAAAAGTAATAAGAGACTTAATATCAGTTAGATAATTCTTAGTTTGATTTCTGACACACATCACGAGCTGGCCAGATACTTTAAGGTGTTGGATCCTTGACAGATTGAGTCTCACGCAGGTCAGTACCATTCACATTGCTGAGCACCGTTTCTTAACGAGTAACAAGTGTTCAACAGGACGAACAGGAAGAGAATCACATCCAACCACAATTTATCAACCATGCCAAGTTGCACGTGTTTCCAGCGTCTTACCAAGTTGCTGTTCAGGGCAATCCACACACGTTCCTTAAACGTTTGCATCTGCATCCACACAAAGGCATTACTGTAGGGATCCAGGACGCTGGCAAGAAGGGAAGAGTGAAGCTTGCAATAGTTCTCCGCTTCGTGCCACTGGAATTTAAATTTCATGAGCGAATAGCTGCTTTTACCGTATTTAATAAAGCCATCCGTTGGAACCGTGGCTGGAGAATTAGGCAAGGACGGGTCTGGAAGTACAAAGGTTATTTTCATTAGCATTATCAAGAAACATTAATCGAGTACCCTCGGTACATGACTACCATATCTTATCCATCATTAAAATAATCAGAGTAGCATAAATCCAAACTTTCATGCATTAAAAATATTTTCAGAAGCCATTTCGCACCAGAAAACAAAGTTTTCTTTTTTAATCAGTATGCCCGGTTTAAATTAAATAATTTCCAAACTGTATTTAGAATATTAAGGTAGGTTATACAATCAACTTTTTCAACTAAAAAAAAGTATTGCAAATTCAATATAATCTAGTATCTGGATGAAAGAAATGCCACAAATTAAAGAACATCGATCATTGTGTCATTACTAGCCTTTATTTTTCCATCTCAGTCAAATGTCAATGTCAAGACCAGTCTCTCCCTCCACCCCACCTCCCTACATTTGTTCCACTCCATCCATGAGTTTGTATCTATCTGACTGCACCTGTGAGTAATGCTCCTTCAGGGGACTGGTTTAGCCTCTGCGATGCGGCCATGCTCAGTTCCCTGGTTCATCTAGCACTGATCACAAGATTAAGCTTCACCCTTGATGATTCCCTATGCCCTTCACCTGGGCCCTCTGTATCCTACCCAAACTCACCCAGGGGTTGGAGCCCCTATAACCCAGAGTTTGTTTCAGCTTCTATCTTCCCTCCCCAACTTTCTAGCATGGGCTTCTCATCACTGCATTACGCCCACCCGTTCTCTGGGCCACTTCATGTCAATATCCCAGCGAAGCCCTTGTTTCTGCGTGATGCTGATGCCATGGGCCAGAGGTCCACAAACGAGAGCCAGAGAATAAAATCTGGCCTGTTGCCTGTCTCTGTAGCCCATGAGCTACAAAGGCTTTTAAATGGCTAGGGGAAAGTTGGGGAATCAAAGAAGAATAATACTCTAGGACATGTAAACATGATATGAAATTCAAATTTGTGTCCACAGAGTTTTACTGGGACACACCCACATCCATGCGTTTATATAAGGCCTACGTCTGTCTCCAACCGCAGCAGAGCTGAGTATTCTCAGCAGAGACTGGATGGTCCACAAAGCCTGAAATATTTACAGTCTGGCTCTTTTCCCTGGTCTAGGGACGTAGATATCCTTGCCTATCAGTTTTTGTCTTGGCTACTTCTCCAGAGTGCTTTTACTTTATAGCAACTTGACTCAGCATCTGCCTTGTTCTACGCTACAGAAGTGACAAACTTTTTTTTTTTAAAAAAACAACTTTATTGGAGTATAATTTACATACCATGCAATTAATCCATTTTAAGTGTACAATTAAATGATTATTAGTAAATTTACCAAGTTGTACAGCTATTCACGCAAATCAGTTCTAGAACATTTCCTTTCCCCTATTGAAATGTAGTTGGGGATGGGAATTAGGGGTCCCAAACTTTCTTCTGATGGTGACTGCTACGCAGTCACTTTATTTCAGCAAAAGGGAGGGCGTCCTCCCCTCTCTCCTGCCGTTGCTGCCCTCTTGTGTTGGTATAATATCATTAAACCCGGAGACCCCAGCCAGGATCTTTAAAACGTTACAGCCTGTCTAGAATTGAACAATCTTACAATGTCCCAGCTTAGGGAGCTCTGCGCTTGTTTTAATGTCATTAAAACATGTTTGGGCCATTCAAGGTGACAAACGAAGTTTGAGGTAAAGCTAAAAAAAAGAAGTTTCATGGAAGGTTATATACAACTAGGAAACTTAGCTCCTCTGTCCAATTTGCTTGTTTACAAAAACACTCATTTAAAAAAATCATATGAAAAAAATCAAAATATTGAAAGATTATTTCTAGGTGGTGAGACCACAGGAAGTTTTTTCTCTTCTCTATGTGTTTCTGTATTTTCTAAAATTTTGGCAAAGAATGTTTTATATACTCTTTAAAATAGTGTTTCTTTACTCTAAAAATTTCACATAAATAGAAGTGTATATCTGTAGAAGTTTTAAAAAAATACAGAAAACTATAATGAAGAAACTAAAGCCTCCATAATCCTATTCTCTGAAGATAACTACTATTCCCATTTTGATACATTTCCATACAGTCTTTTTTATTCTTTTTTTCTAAGGAGGTGGGGGTTGCTATTGTTTTTTGAGCATTTATAACTCATAAAATTTTATATGTTGCTTTTTTCCAACTTTAATATTGTGAACCTTTCCTTAAATCATTAAAAATTTGCAAACTACGCCAGGTACTGGCGCACACCTGTAATTCTAGCACTTTGGGAAGCCAAGGCGGGAGCATTGCTTAAGCCCAGGATTTTGAGACCAGCCTGGGCAACAACAGTGAGACCCCCATCTCTAAAAAAATAAAATAAAAAAATTGGCTGGGCGTGGTGGCACATGTCTACAGGCCCAGCTACTTGGGAGGCTGAGGCCGGAAGATCTCTCGAGCCCAGGAGTTCAAGGCTGCAGTGAGCTATGATTGTGCCACTGCACTCCAGCCTGGGGGTCACAGAAAGATTCTATCTCTTAAAAAAAATTTTTGCAAACTACTGGCAAAATATTCTATCACTTATGTTCATGAAAAGAAGATTTTAAATAAGCTTATGAATCACCATTCATTCCTGGAAGGAGCTTCCTCCCTTGGCCTAAAGAACAGAGGTATAGACAGCGCACTTTGGTATCACTGGTGCCCTGAGACTCTGGTGCCGTGGGGCACAGTATAAAGAGAAAAGTGACATGACCTTGGGAGAACTTTTGGATTAGGAGGTTAGAATTCCTACAGTTCTTAGAAATTATCTGGAAATACGTTCTGTGATTTTTAGTCATTGTCATGAGTTGACATTAGTTCTCTGATTCTCCCAAAAGCATAGAAAAATCTATTAAGTCTGGGAGAACACGTACCTTCCAACTCCAACTCATCGTAGGCAAGATGACAGCAACGCTCCCCACCCTCCATCCTCATGTCTAATCTATTTTTAAATTTCTAACCCTTTTACGTAGCTAGGCATTTTTATTCAAGTTGCACAAGAAACTAAAACATGTTCGACTATCATCTTGATTCACAGTAAATATCCACATGCTCCGTGTTATTTTCATTTAACCATATTCAAGCTTCCTAAGATGGAAAAAAACAACCCTCAAATCAGATATCTACATTTTTTAAGGCAAAAAAAATACAGAGCAGATAATGAGGCTCATATGACGCTTTGTGCCAATGATTCAAAAAAAAAATAGGAGTTGAATTGAGGTGTTCCCACTGTGACATTTACAAAAGGTGCAGGTAGGTGTCAGAACTCAGAAAACAATACCCCAAAATGAAGTCCTCAGAAGCAGTCTCAGAAGCAAAAGTTCTTCTCCGACCTTTTCCTGCCCTCCTGTCTCTCAGTCCCATTCTGCCCCAAGGCTGGGCACAGAAACTAGAATCCTTCTTTCCCATGGGAGTTCATAGACACAAGAGCCCTTTCCTCCAAAGCCAGCCATAAAACTTAAAAATATTATTCTAACCTCCCCCCCACCCGACCTCTCTGTGTAAAAACTGGCCATAAATAAATTATCTGACCTACCTTATTTGACTACAGGTCATAAGACCCCCCCATTCCAGAGAGAGTCCCGCCCCACACCCAGAAGGAAGGATGCTATACACAGAGGCCAAGAAGAATCCAGACACACAGACCTTGCTGGGTTAGATCAGACCCTTTCTGTCCAATTATATTTTCTACACAGCTGTCTGTACTTTGCTGAATCTAAGCATAAAAATGGACAGTTTTCCCCATACCTTTGGGTCTTCATTCTGAAGGTTCCTGTGTCACATAAAACTATGACCAAATACCTTTGTATGTCTTTTCTCCTTTAAATCTACCTCTTGTTGGTGATTTTCCGTGAACCTTTAGAGGGTGAAGGGGAAGTTTTTCCCTCGGCTCCTACATAGGCAAATAGTCCAGATTTCTAACAAAATGAGGAAGAATTTCAACATCAAGTTTAATCTGCACAGGATTGCCTGGTAATGAATGAGGGAGTAGACTCAGGAACAAAGTATAGAAAATGTCACCCTTTTTGCCTGTCACAGGCCCACATGCATCAAAGTGAGAATCAAACCTATTTGCTGTGCAAGGGAATGATATATTTTTTAAAGTACATGTAAAAACCCAGCTCTTCCAGGCAGGTGGGGTTTGGTAGGACTTACCAGAAAGTGTATGGCATATGTAGCCACGCTTACTGTCACAAGTGTCATCCATCCATTTTCCTGCTTCGTTTGATTTGCCTCCGATGATAACCACACAGTCAGCCTATTTATTTACAGAGAAAGAAAAATAAAACAAGTACGAATCAGCAATTATTTAAAGCGATTTATTAACACACCAGAAAAAAATCTCTCATTGTCCCTGCCTTCCGAATTTTAAGATCATCCTAATTTATGGTATGTTCAACCCATCATTACTTCCCACCCGACTGTACCCACCATCCATGCAGAGCCCCCACATTTGAACTCTCGCTATCTGAACTGAAAACCAAACAGATCTGGATAAATTTTGGAGATAGGCCTGAGAAACTCTGCGATCAGAACTTGTAGTAATCGCTGTCAAAACTTGGAAACCAAAGAAACCAGGAAAATGCAGTATCCTCGCCGTAGGAATTCTCACTATCTAAACCCAGAAGTAGGTATCCCATTATTAAAGGGAAATGAGCACAATCTCTATTTTTCATTGCTAACTCAATTTATGAAAGTATTATTATAGATTCAGAGCTAACTGTGAGTATAGCTAGGAAGTTTCATATCTTATTTAGAATCTTATAGGGAAGTATGCCAGTGCTAAAAAAATACTGCATTTGCTTGGCTGGGAATGTGTTTGCAATTCCAAGATTCCACAGGACAGTCTATCAGCCAACAGTCAACCCAAAAAGCTATAAAACCTGCACTGCTTGAGTGTTCATCCAGTGTCAGAGTAAGATTTTGATTATAACGTGCCAGTCTTTTATAACCTATCATTAATAACAATTATAGCTTATAATTATTAAAGCTCATCACATCTGACACTGTTCTAGGTACTGAATATGCATGAATTCATTTAAATTCACACCCAACCTATCAGGTAGGTGATATGATTGTGCCCATTTTACAGATGAGAGAAATGAGGCAAAGGAGAGTTAAATAACTTGCCCAAGGTCACACAAGCAATAAGTGAAAGAATTAGGATTCAAACCCCAGTCATTCAGGCTCCCCTGCAGCCTGGCTGCCAAGCTTCACAGTTCTGCTGCCCCATGAGTGAGGAATGCATGGTGCCCTGGGGTCAGGAGGCCTCTCGGGCTTCTTATTAATAAAATGCGACACAGGGAAGGAGGATTGGGTATTGCTTTTAAGGGAGGTACCACCTGGAACTTCTCCATCATGCCGCAATGAAGACAGTAAGGCGAGCAAGCCAAGAGTGTAGAGAAGAAAGACAGAAAGAACTTCCACCCTTGATAATGTTGAAGAGCCATGTATTGTATTTCACCCATTTATTTCAAGTGTTTGTTCTGACTATGAGTTAAGCTCAGAATGGAATAGGTTTCACTACTTGTCACTGTTGCCACTCCCCCAAGCCAAAGAGTTCTTAACTGAATTGACACCCCTTCCCTCAAGGTAGGCTCTGTCTAAAACAGTTAAAATCTGGAAGAATGGACCAGATCAAGGAGTACGCTTGAAATTTTTCACAGAAGATTAATCAATAATATAATGGCTCTACGCAAGCTGATAGTAAAGAGGGAGGTGACCTGAAACTGATATTTACATCTTCATAAGAAAGACTGCTTCTTCTTCCACCAGGGTAACCTTTCCCCCAGTTGGTATAATGAACTCCTCGCCCGTCCGTCCAAAGGAACGTGTGTTCTGAATTGACGTCATTCAGCCCGATCCAGGCATTAAAAGTGGAGTCTTTCATATGATAGGTAAGAAATGCTAAAAGAGAGTTCCACAAGATAATTTTAAACTTCGAGGGCTGATACTCCAACTGTGAAAACCATTTCAAACAGATTAATGTCAAAATACTGAGCATGTGATTCATGTCTTTATCGCTATTTCAAAGCACTTACCGTGAAAACAAACACATTCTCAACTTAGCATTGTGTTATCGCTTGAGCCTTGAACTTCGAAAAGTTTCTTAATGATAAAAGTCTAGGTTTTATCTAGGCCACTGCAGAGAGGGTTGTGCAAGCTGCACCCTGCCTAAGGGCATCAGGTCAAGAGAGCCAAAGAAAACTAAAGTCCATCCCAAGCCCCACTGCACTTTGTGCATCCCAATCCGGGTGGTGGCTTCCCACTATTGTGGGAGAATTCTCCATATCCATATAGCAGATTGTAAAATTCATTATAGTGTCATCAAAAAAAAAGGTACTTAACCACTTTTGCATGGTCTTTTCGGGGCTGCCTTCACTGAGATAGGTATTAGGTTAAATTGTCATTTATGCTTTAAGGAGGATGTTGATCACCAAGTACAGGAGATTCAGAATAAACTGATGAAGGGTTTGGGAGCCACGTCTTCGGGAGCCAAGACGCGGTACATTTTTCTATTCATAGAAAGTCATCGTATGGGCTAGCACTGTCCCGCTTCTATAAATAAGATAACCTGATTCTAATAACTAGAAAAGAAAAGGCTCTTAACCCAGAAAAGTTCTGAAAAAACAAAAATTGTTTGTCAATACCAGAAGCATTTGGCTATCGAATCATCAATACCTTGGGCGATTGCCAAATCAAGAGTTACCCAACTGGGATTCCTCCTGGGCAGGTAGCCCCTAGGGATCAGAGATGCACTGAGTGTGCTTGAACCCAGGGGGACATCTCGATGCTAAAGTGCTCACATCCTTGGGTGAGAATAACTGAACGAATATGGCTTCTTGCTTTTTGTCAATTCTGGTGCGGTGAGGATGGTGGCAAACATGTAAAAGCCATGTGCCACAGAAGCTGCCTTCTGGGGCCAGCGCCAGTGCCCCAGCCATTGACTTCTAGGTAGACAAGCACCTATCTGTTCTACAGAACAACAATTTGCAACCATGTATGCTTAAATAGGAAATGGAGTGACTGAGCACTTGTGGTTACTAACACAAAATGCAAAAGAGAAGTCCACAGAGATAAAATTATCTGTTCATTCGTGAACAAGCAATTCCATGGACAAGCCACGGCTACACGCTTACATTCTGCAGAGTAGAAAAGGCGGCAGCCACCTTGCTTAGAGATTCACATTTTTCTCAATTAACCAAAAATTAAAAAAACAAAAACTTTTCTTTTGACATTTTTAGAGAGAGAAGAACATGGGTAGATATTCATTTTGGTTTTGTTTTGTTTCCAAAATAAGATCAGGACTTTTGCCTTGTCCCGCAATGTGCAATGAAATATGGAAACGCTCCACCTGCCAACATGCAGCGCTGACTTCTTTTCTGCCAACAACCACAATAAGAATTCAACAACGTGTGCCTCTTTTGCCAGGAATAATGTTATTCTATCTGAAAATTGTTTCCTTCTGCACATCTCTATTATCCAGGTTCAATTCTGTTGTGCCAGGAATCGGTACTTTGCGGTTAAGAGAGGAAATCAGTTATTGCATTTCTCCGCTGGGTAGCCAAGCCCCAAACGGATAGACAGAGAAACATGAACTTTGTATTCGCGTATTGCATCCTATGGTTTGACCCTTTTCTTTCAGTGTCTGGCAAGTTGCTCAACTTGTCACAAGTCCTCGGTGAAAGCTTGGTTGATTTATTGTACAATGTGTTCTAAGGGAGCGCATGGTGGCATCTATAGAGAGAAATAACCATTTGGTAGGGCACCATGCTGGTTTCTAGTGTCTTTTTTCTATTTTTTGAGACACATCATTTTTTTTTAGTAAATGATTTTGGAAGTTAAAGAATCTCAGAACCAAAAGACAACTTAGGAATATCTAGTTCACATCTCTCTACAACATCCTCATAAACAACAAACAACGATGGCACACCCTCTGTACTACGTGCCAGCCAATATCTGCGACCCTATAGCATCCATCTGAGTACCTGCCAGTTTAAGCATTTTCACAGCCCTTTAGAAACCTCATCTCCAACACAAAGCAGTCCTGTTTCCTAATTTTGAGCCTAAATCCATTTCCCTATAACTGTCACTCGTTGGTTCTAGGTCTTCCTTCTGGGGCCACACAGGATAATCCTTCAAAGCCCACAGTCTCTCTTTTCCAAGCTGTATAACCTGAGGCTCTTTCAATCATTATTTGCTTGCAGTGGCTCCCAAACCCTTCATCAGTTTATTCTGAATCTCCTGTACTTGGTGATCAACATCCTCCTTAAAGCATAAATGACAATTTAACCTAATTCCTATCTCAGTGAAGGCAGCCCCGAAAAGACCATGCAAAAGTGGTTAAGTACCTTTTTTTTTGATGACACTATAATGAATTTTACAATCTGCTATATGGATACGGAGAATTTTTCTCCTTCATAGCTCCAGCTTATCCTTATGGTCTAGCAAAAATTTCTCTCCTTCATTTGTTCAAAGTTTACATTTAAAATATCAGTTTTATTATATGACAAGTTATACGATCAAGTGACAAGAAGGGCAGTCAATGGGAAATCAGCAATTTTTCATCTTAGAAGTACTCTTCTTTGGCTCTTTGGGGAGAAAGAGGGTGGGATTTAAACTGGACAGACCTAGGTTTGACTCCCAACTCCACTGCAAGCTCCTTGACTCAAGGCTCTTTGAACACCATTTCCCCATTCACAAAAGAGAGTAACAGTACCTGTCTCATAGAGACTCTCTGACAACAGAAAGGGACTTTATGTAAAAAGCCCAGCGTGGTGCCTACAATTGAACAAAATAGTTTTCAATCAGTGTTTGATTTTTTTCTACCCATTCCTGGTTTTTACTCTGGAGAAACCAAAAAATTGTTTACTATCAGCAATATGCTACCATTTGATGGGAAAAATTACATATTTCAATGCATCACTGACTGCAGAACGGCCTGCATACCTTGCTCCTTTTCATTTTGTATGGATACCAAATTGCCTCCAAATCCCATGCAAGCTTTTCGTGCCTCTTGCCAATTTTTTCTTTCTTCTTCAGCAAATCCAAGGATTTTGAAACACTGAGACGAAAGGAAAAAGGAAAAAACCAAAGGGGTTAACTAAAGATAATAAAACTTCCTCTGCAGAAATCAAAATTAATCATGAAGGTTATGGTTAAATATAAAATTTTCTCACAACCAAATCGAGATTTTAAAAAATTAAGTTAGTTTTATGACCCACAAAGTTTCTTTCTGAGGTTTTATTCTATTTTGGGATAACAGGTATAACTATTTGGATAATATCGTAAGTATGCTCTTAATTTTCATAGAAAATTTGTCATGAGAAACGTCCCCTATTCTGGCCCCAAATTTTCCAAAGTAATCAGGTGAGCAAAGGTGAACTCTGAGCTGAAATATTTGCATTGTCGCTCTCCATATTGATCGATGCCGAGATTGCAACTAATTCTCCTAGTACCTTGTTATTGTAAAACTTCCAACCTTCCTTACAACCCGATGGGACTGAGGGTGTGGTGGGCATCGCCGTGGCATTGATGCTGTTGTTATGTCTCTGGCAGATGAAGGCATTTGGGTAACCACAGTTAATATCATTCCAAAACCCTGGCAAAGAACAAAATCGTTAAATTAGCTTTACATGTTTATGGTTTGAAAACACTTTTTCAAAAATGTGTTTTATATTTATTTGTAAGAATTCTCAAAAATGACTTAGACTATATTCGAACTTGATTTGTACGTGACTAGAAGAATCCATGTAGTCCTTTTGGCCTTTCACTTAAACCAATAAAAGTTCCACTTTATAGAAAGCTTTCTATGAACCAAGCATGCACTTGGTGTTACAGATATATTATCTAAGTAGTGATAACTAATAATAATAATGTCAAAGTACCTAAACTTTATATACACCAAGGATCTGCATAGTGTTTTAGGTATATTATCTCATTTTATCTCCTCAATGACAGATAAATTCTGTCATTATTCCCATTTTATGGAATAATGAGGAGCTAAAGAGAGAGATAAAGGAGGTAGATAAACATATTCTGGATATTTTCCTGAAATCAGAACATGAAAAATGTTTCATAATTTGAGGAGTGAGAAGATTGACTATACCATTTATCGGTGTAAATGTTAAGCATCCATTCTCCTTACAGACTGAATGGGTTATGCTGCTAAATTGAATTCTCCTTTATTTTCTTTTCTTATCCTACCTGGCTTAAGTGCACAACTTGCTACTTTCAGCCTGAGGATGTAGGAAATGACACATCACACCACGAAGCAAATTCAAGAATATTTGTGTATCGTCTACCTGAATTTGAATACATGGTTACACAGTTTTCATCCTCATTTGCAAAATTGGGTTCCCCTGTGGCCCAAGACACATAATCCACCTTGCTTCCATCCATCCAACTGGAAAAGAAATTTCAGGCATTTTGCAACAATCCAATCATTACAACAATTGGCTACAGTCTGCTGGCAGGAAATGATAATTCAATCCAAAACAGGGAACATAGAGAGAATGCTGGGAAAACCCCCAATGCCTGGGTGTTTGGTGTGTCCCTGGCACTGTGCTCTTCCATAGCCACCCTGATGTCTTGGCTAGTCTGTCTTCTTTTCCCTCCTTGGAAGAAACTACCTTTAGTCCTGAAGTGGGAGAAGACACAGAGATCTCCATTGCTCTGGAAGTGAGTCAGAAACAAGAATCCTCCCACAGTCCTCCTTGGGCATGATTCCCTCAACACAAAACCACCCATGGAGAGAGGTAGAGGACCTAGAATTTCTCATCAGGCCCTTTCTCTGATTCTGATGTTTACTCTGGTTTCTTGTACAGGAGGTGGGCCAATGCTTATTTTCACAAGTTTTAGAACTTCAGAGACTGTGGGAGCTGGAAGGGGACCATAAGATCATTGAATTTGACCTTTTCATTTGAGACATGATAAAATGGGTGCTTGTCCAAAGGAACATCAAACATTTCCTGCTCTTTAAAGATAGTAACCTTGAGTTTACATCTCTATTGCTGCTCAAGGATGGCAATAAAGTCCTCCGGAATATATATGGCTAAAATATCTGTGCATGAGCCAGGGAGACATAGCTGCCCTTCAAACTCAGAAGAACATATGTATTAATGAACAAGGAAAGTAACCCCCAAAATGTACTAATTCCTTCACTCTCATAGCTTTTCTTGGCTCCTATATTTAATGGAAAACAATACAGGCATTCTTTTAAAAGGAAAGCATTTCATGCAGTTGAAAAAGTACTTTATAGTGCTGTTAATACAGTGAATGGTCCCCCCTCCCAAAAAAGGATCTTTGGTTCTAGGCACCAAGGTTAGTCCAAATGGGATCGTAAGTATTTAAATAAATTCATTATTCATATTTAGTAGATTATTTACTGACAGAGGATGACATCCAAAAACAAAGGCAGGTGGAGTTGTGCAAGATTAAATCCAATTTTGAACTGTTAGTTGGGAATTTAGAGTGTTGAAAATATTTAATAGGATTATTTTAAATTCTTTTTAATTTTTTTTAAGATGCTTTGTAGATGAGGAATGCTACAGGATTTTTTAAATGCAATTCTGCAAAGCAAAAGTCTCAGAATAACTCAGGTATTTATCAGATCACTATCCCAAGCAAAGTTATTTTAGCTTGATTTACTTACGCAAACTTTTTATCGAAGCTGATCAATAAGCCAATAAAATATGCTTCCTGTGCATCATTCCTGTTTACCTGAAACATGAAAGTTTGCAGATAGCTCAATTTATAATCACATAATCAGTAAGTTCTATATATTCACGAGGCAGCCTATTCGAAACCTTTTCTAAAGAGGAATTCATGCAGAAATGTTGTCGATTCTACATTATGTTTTTCGTAGACATAAAAAGAAAAATATGTGCACAACTGAACAATGTGCATTTATAAAGCAAATACCTTAAGCCATTCTCTATAATATTAAATGCCTACAGTAGTTAGGTTGTTGATGACATTCTTTAAAAAAAAAAGCAGTCAATTTGGATTATGCGTGGAAGAAAAGACTTTATATGCATATAAAGTAAAATTCATGTATATATACACACACATGCACTTCGTATATATATTTTTTCAATATTAGGGAATATCCTGAGAATTTCAAAGCAAGGTATATCCATAAAGATGATGATGAGAAGACTATAGTCTAGTACCTTTACGATCAAACAAATTTTTATTCTTTCAGTACTGATCAACTTATTTTTTGCTGCTGTATCTCTGATCTCCTCCCTAGCAATGAGGAGGCCATGGAGATTTTTATTCAGAAAGACACAGAGCCAAACACTCTGGGAAAGAAGAACTTATACCTTTAGTGATAGCTAGCAATTTTGGTACAATCGAGAAAGATTTTTATATGAATATTCAGGCTATACTAGCTGTTAGCCAACAATTTGGTCTAACTAAGACAGATTTTTAATGAATAATCAAACTGTCTGATACACAAAGGGCCCGGAATTGACACAGAACAACTAGTTAAGAATCATAATCTTCGCAATTCTCAAATTAGTGAACTCAAAGCCATCGAACGTTTCTGGGTTCTGTGACTCTGCACTAAATAGTCCAACAATAAGGCATGATTTCTGTGATGGTCTCCTCCTCCCCTGACATTCACCTCTTTACCTCTGACTTCAAGAGGTGCAAATTCAGTGCATAATTAGAAACTGTGCCATGGGGTACCAACTGTAGACACACTCAATGTTTATCACACATTACTGTTCCATTCTTAGATTCATCATGTGCTTACATATTTCCACAGAAACTTCTTCTCACTTTCACTTTGAATAGAAACAAGATCTCCAAAATTCCTCTTGCAAAATGCTCGTGCATTGTCCATGGTTTGCTTCTCTTTGCTAAAATAATACTGGTAGTCTTTGTAAATAACCCACCCATCTTCAGTGACTGGTGGATCTGAGAAATTAATGAGAAAAGGTGATGAATTTTACTTAGACAAATTCAAAAATCTTGTCTCTGTAGTACACAAAAGTAAAAAAGACAGAGTAGCTACAGGCATGGTATCTGCAACTCTGAGAGCCCAGAATAAACAGAATGTCTATGACAAATACAGACTGAATTGCCTGGGACCAAATACCTACTTTCTGCCAATCTTGTAAAAATTAGCCACTAAGTCCTCGTGTTACTTTCATCAATAGGCTGGCGTAGATGGGAGGGCGCAAATACATCTACGCATGATGTTCTAGATCCAAGAACCAGGAACTACAAAAAGCAGATTTCACCCTAACATAAGAAAGAACTTCTAGCAGATGGACTTGGTTGCTTCAGAGTAGAATTGGAAAAACCTAGAAATTCACTTATCAGGAGGGCTCCCAAGGCTTTTTCCGAACCATAGGATTCTATGGTTCTGTGCTACAGTAGGTTGAATAAAGGCCCCCAAAGATAACCAGGTCCTGATCCCTGGAACCCACGAATGTTATCTTATATGGAAGAAGGGACTTTGTAGATGTGATTACATTGGGAGCTTGAGATGAAAAGATTATCACGCATTATCTAGATAGGGTCTAAATGTAATAACAAATGTCCTTCTAGTGGGAGGCAGGGGGAGATCCGACTATATGAGAAGATGGCAACGTGACCACTGAAACAAGATGCTACATGGTTGCTTTTGACGCTGGAGGAAGGAGCCATGAGCCAATGAATGCAAGGACAGCAGCTCTACAAGTTAGCAAAGGCAAGCACACAAGTTCTCCCTTAGGGCTTCTGGAGGCAGCATGGCCCTGCTGGCATCTGGATTTCAGCTCAGTGAAACTGATTTCAGATTTCTGATTCCCAGAACTGTCATCTGTGTTATTTGAAGCCATCAAGTTCATGGCAATTGTTCCAGCAGCCTTTGCAAACTAATATACGTGATGAAGGAGGAGTCCAAGCCCTTGGATTGGACTCATGAACCCTTGAGAAATTGTGTTAACATGCTTCACGGCCGTGCCTATGAGATTCTCTCTGAAGAGGAAGAGCTAAACATTCATCACGAGATTCTCAAAGGTATTAAGACCTGTGCCTTCCACCTTCGTAGGAGACGTAATTTTTGCACTGAGAAAGGAAGGAAGGAAAAAAGGCTATCAGTGCAGAGACCAAAAAATAAGAAAACACCTACTGTCTTGCGGAGCTGGTGTTGGCTCAGGTTTTGGTGTTTCTCCTGTAAAACAAGAGAAGATTAGACATAAAATGTGCTTGAACGTCTGCTATTACATATCCCTGTATTCTCACTACTTTCATGGGTCAATATGGCTAAAAACTTAACCATCCTTTTTCTTTCTTTCGTTCCCCTTTCTCTCTCCAATTAAGCATGTTGTAGAGAGGAGAATGAAGGAAAAGAGAATTAGGAGTTAAAAGTTAAACAAATTAAGGGCAAGAATAGCCACCTGAAATTGGAAGACAGTTTTTAGGCACAAATAGCATCATATAAAAGAAGAAGAATGTGAGATCTAGAAGCAGGAAGGCTTGCTTCAAATCCCAGCCTGGGTTTCAATAATTTAGCCTTAATTTTGTCAGCTGCAAAAAGGGATTAGTAATATCTAGAAATAGGTAAAATATGTGAGTTATTGGTATGTAGTAGGTGCCCAGTGGCTGTTACCTTCCAGGTGGACATCCCATAATTAGCTGTGAAATTACTTACAATTTCATTATTTGAAACTATGAAATGTGAACTATTGATTTATAAAATACGAAATATGTTTTCCTTAAAGTATCCTATTTTTATAACGTGTAGTTTTACTAAAAGTTAAATGAAATATTTTTCTTTCCAAGTAGTTAATGATATATCTCTGGATTTTGCTGGAATCAGATAAAGGAACTCAGATTACCTAGTGTTAGAGTTAACATATTTAACATCTGCAAGAGTAGAGCTACCATTAATAATACAAAAAGGATACTAGCCATTGGTAGCTAGGAGACCTTTAAAAAATAACTGGCCGCCACTGATTCTTCTATTCTGGAAACTTTGAAAGCAATAATCTAAGCAGAAAGAGTCATGGAAATTAGCAAAGCAATAAGGTATCTCTAGCCATAGAGTTGGGACAGTGGCCAAGATTCCCCAACAGCAGAGGGCAATGCAGTTCCATTTATCTGTTTACCATGAAGAAGTCGATGTATGTATTTTGGTTTAAGAACAGGTTTGTTTGTTTGTTTGTCTGAACATTAGAACCTGGGTCCTCTGACCTCCATGTCTGACTTGGATATGTGGAACTTTCTGAGTCATAGACAATGACTGATAGCATTCACATTTTTTGACCCATCAGTAACACAGTAGGTATAAAAGCAACAGGGCCTTACACACGGTGCCTGTTCTTTGAGTTGAATATTTACTTGAGAAATCAATACTTAGAATATTCAGACTTGGGGCAACCTTCACCTATCTGATGGCCAACAGAGACGGTCAGAAGGTGAAAATTCCCAAAAAAGAAACTGCATTTTAATTACTCTGCTTACAGTGTAGAAGACCCACCCACATCTGCCACTATAGAACCTGGAACGGAATCAGAGCTGCTCGTGGGAACTATCTGGGAGGACGTGACTCTTATCCAGGATTTCTGAGTGGCCTTTTGATCTTCTGTTCCTTTAGAACATTTATCTGTGCTCAGCGACTTCATTCTTATCCTGTAAAATGATGGGCCCTGACAGTTGCCTTATTTTGTTAGTTTGGTTTTTTTGTTGTTGTTGTTCTGTTAATAAAGGGTGTCAGGAGGTTCATTCTGCAATCTGAGATAAAGGGAAGGACAGGTCATCATACCTTTTCGTATCTGGCAAATCCAGTTGTTAAGGTGTTCACAGTTAATATCATTCCAGGACATACCCGGGTCACCTTTCAGCTCACCACAGTATTCAACATTCTGATAATTATTAGGTTCTCCATAAGCCCAGTTTTCATATGAAACCTATATTAGAAACATTAAATCATAACCATCAACCATTGGTTAGTCCAGTGCCAGTCATCTATACAAACAGCATAAGAAAGACACGTTTGCATTGTTTTATTCATTTACTTTTTATCACAATAGCTTTACTCTGAAAGCACAGTTTATAAACATGGATGGAAAAGAAACAGCTTTCATTACGTGGAAACTTATGAAATTGAATAGAGTATGCAATTGATTATCATAAAATTTTCTTTACTTTTATTAAGTAGAATGGAACCAAGGGTCACAAAAGTGGGATTCATATGTAGGAAAAGCTCCACTTAGTATTGGGAGTTGCTAAATTTACAACCCAGTCATAAGGGATAATGTTTCAGTGCATTGTTGGAAGCTTTTTCTTTATTAACTGGGTAGGATAAAGAAATATAAACAATTCTTCTTGCAAAAGAAAAAGACCTATAAAATATTGCTAACAAAGCTACCAAACTTTGCCAAAAGGAATGATGGAACCAAATGGAGGGCCTGGTTTAGGTCCTTTATGGAGTTTTCAATGTGGAATCACAGCATAGAAGGGTTTTAGATATATGATGATACATTTTCCAGAGACGTAAATATAAAATCCAAATATCAACGGACCCATCAAATAAACCATCTTACCCAAGTACCTTGAAAAATTGCTGGTGGGCTGTGAGAGGAGATAGAACTGAAATTATATAAAATCACTTCCCGTGACGACGAGGGCTTCTAAGTATTGCCAGCATGTGCCAATGAGCTCTCACTTCTCCATTCCTGAGAATGGAGAAGTCTGAGAAAGACAAATGTTTATAAATGGGAATATCAAAAATGTTTCCAGTTCTACTGATCTATAAGTTTTTAAGAAGTTTACCTGCATGCCAATTTTGCATGGTAGAATGAAGGTATTATTTTACAGAAACTAGTGGAATAAACTTTCATTCTATTTTTTTTTTCATCCAGTCAACTATGGATGGCTATGCCTTGAATGACTAAGAGAACTAAACTGGGATGGGGCAGGATGCCGATCCTAAAATACCATTATTTCGCACAGAAAAAATGCCTCTAGCTACTGCAATGACCTGCCTTACTAAAAGTTTGGATTACCCAAAAGATAACATCAAAATAAATACATAAGAAAGTATGAAAATGATCTATGAAGTCAAATTACTCACAGGAGAACCATCACTCCAAGTGAAGCCCTCTGAAGGACTTCCATATGTCAGTCCCAACCAAAACAGTTCATGGTAGCTTCCACCAGTCCTGCAATAACCAAAACATAAAGGAAGCGTGTGCTATGGCATGAAACAAATTCAGTAACCTCCAAAACATAAATTAGTGGTACACAAGTAGAGAGATTTCATGACCAAATATAATTCCTGGAATTTTGTTCAACCCATAAATATGCTAAAAATGGGCCTCTACTTGAGAATAAATAATTGCAAAGCATTGAAAGATTGTCCTTCATTCCCTCATTCATGTAACAAATACATACTGAGTGTCTTGTACTTTTATAGAGCAGTTCATCACTGAATTTACACCTGTAAAATTAAAGGACATGGAACTGAAACTCGATCAAAAAGGGCCCATGGAGTTGGAAGATGATGCAGTTTTTTAGAGTAGCCTCCTGAGCCAAAAATTTCATAGCTATAAGGATTTTCTCCACATTATTAGCACAAATAGGTAAAAGAAAGGAGTGTCAGGTAGAGAAGATACTTACGTTATCAACCGCCATATTGTCTGCTGTTCCTCTTTATTGTTGATACTGGCCAGATCTCCCCCCAAAGCTCTACAGAAATCTCGGGATTCAAACCACGTTTTCTTCTCATGTTTTCCTTTTGCAAACAGCTAAAGATGATACGGTTTCAGAAATTATTTTACACTTCATAGCTTGTCAAACCAAGAGAAACAATTATTTACTTTCGATGAGATTCCATTTACAGAAAAGCAAAACATTGCACTGGCCCAAAACAATGTCATTCTCTGGATTGAAAAACCAATTTACAAGTGAATGTTTTGGTAACAAAACTGGGGGATCGTTTTGTTGAGAAAACAAAATTATGATTTAAAATAATATTATTCTATAGCAGAGGAGAAATTAGACTAAAATCTTAGATGGTTTAGGCGTATGAGTTAGGTGTATAGCTCTTGCTGGAAACAGGGTTAAATTGGGTAAGTATGAAGAGTGACACTGAAATGAGAAAAAAAAGGAAAGCAACTTTTGATGCAGAGAAAGGAAACATGAACAAGGAAAATTTTAAGGAAAATAACCTTCCTGAAACTGTGTGATAGTTTGTTATCTTATTTAAACAGTGAATAACCAGGCGGTCTTTCAACACTTTGTTGGTACTGTCCTTTAAAACTGCCTGGTATTTTTGTTTATGGTTGCATATTTTACCTATTGAACACACTCAACAACAGACACTCATTTGGCAGGAATGTGTTACACGCTAAACTAAATTTAATAGATTATATAATTTAGGGACTATGTCATATTGTCCAGAGGACTGCAAGTAGAACAGTGAAATGTGATCTACAGTGACAGCCTGGGACACACCTACCAGTATGCAAACAGTAAGGAGTTAATTGTGGCCACTGACTTTTGTAATTTTCATTCATTGTTTCTCGCGAGTCATGGCGCCCACCTCATAGGCTTGGGAAAAAAGAGACTTTTGGACTATGGACTACGGCTGCTCCAGCTGTCATCAAGCAACCCTAGACAACCTTCACCTCGTCCCTAACTTAACTTGAGCTACCTAGAAAAAGGTGTCTTGAGCAAGTATCCACATAAGTAGCTTCCAAGACTCCTATGAGCACTTCAATTTGCTAGACTGTGACATAAGATTTTATTGTCTTAAATAAATTTACTATCACCTAGAGGTTATTAATAATTCTCACATCTTAATACCTACAAAGGTGGTCTATATATTCCCAAACAAACGTTACCGGAGCACCTTTAAAACTGCATAATTTCTAGTAAGGTGTGTATTTTGATTTGTTGAACACTCCCCTGGATATTCTCTCTGCTGGAACCCCTTGTTCACTTCCCAGCTCTGGATAATTCTGCTGCTTCTTTCAAAAAAACTGCCACCAAATCTCCATAGCCTACCACCCTTAGGCAAAGGGCTGTGGCTAGGATGAAACTGGCTTTTGTGTAATGACTCAAAAGTTCCCAGAGGTAACAATAAAATACCTGATGTCCTTTGTGTTAGTCCTCAAATAATCCATTTACAAATCCCTTCTGTCTTGGCCAGATACATTCCCGTCTATGCAAATTATGTTTCAGCCCTGACTAGCCAAGCTGGACTGAACAACTCTTGGATCTCTGTTGCTGCCAGTGGGAGTCATAGCTCAGCCGGCCATACTCCTCTTGAGATAGAAAAGACTAGACACCCTTACTGCGACACAATTCATCAGCCTTATCAGACTGATGGATGGCCCAACCTAGAAATGTATAAGATAACAGAACACTGAATTGTCATTTAATGGGCACTGGAAAGCCATGTTTTATCAATAAATCAGAAAAAAAAATGGAGCATTCTCCCTAGAATGTCCACGTGGCATATTGCAGATAAGTTTATCCATTAAGTTAGCTAAAACCTGGGCTCTACAAGCATGGCAAAAACGAGGTGCAAGAGGATAGCACGAGGGGGCAGAGAAATTTCCATCAATATGAAAAGAATTTAAAACCCAGACCGGACCTTGAAAGCCCGGGAGAAAAGAGAGGAGCAGAGAAGGAATTATAGCAGCTCAGCAGGTGAGGAAAGACATCTGTGAGTTGTGCTTGTGTGGTTGGTTGTGTTTGTGATCTATATGCAACTGGTCATTAAAATCCAATCAATGAGCTCTTCAAAAACAACTGATGCCCAGGCCAATACAATCAGAATTTCTACAGGTGGAGCTTGGGCAGCTGTGTTTTGGTTTTATTGTTTGTCTGTTTGTTTGTTTTTTAAGTCCTTAGGTGATTCTCTATTTAGGCTGAAGCATATTCCAAATTCTTTTGTTAGCTTCGTAATTGATACTTACCTTGAAACACAAGCTTGTTTTGCTGGTGGTGCCCCAGTCCTCCGGACATTTGGGTTCGGGAGTTGTGGTGGGCTCCGGTGGGCGCGTCACTCCTTCTGCCCAGTGCTTGCACACAAACTTTGCCTTTTCGTCACATTTCAAAACATCCCATAAGCCCCCTGCAATCCCGGTTTTCATGGCAACGCACCCTGCCTTTCGCCCTGTATTAAATACATAAAGCAGAGTTCACTCGACAGGTCTTTGTTGAAGGTCTACCGTGCTCACAGAGGACAGTCCCAAACTGAGCGTCAGAGCGTGTGGCAAGTCTGCACGTGGTGGGGAAAGGCGCCTTGTAGCATTTGTCAATTGGTTTGTGCTATTTTGAACCCTTGTTGGAGTTTTTATTTGTGTGGTATGTATCTCCAACTGAACTGCGATCCCAAATGAGGGGGGTTGATAACCTTTTGTATTTCTAACATCTGGCAGAATGCCCCACACTTGGTCATGTAGTGATGTCATAGTTTTGTATGATCAAATTTATTGTATGGTAAAAATAGTGGTTTAATATTTCTCTCCCTTCCTTTCTTTCCCTTCTACTTCCTTCCTTCCTTTCTCTTTCTCCCTTTCTTCCTCCTTCCCTTTCTTCCTTTTTTAATTCTTTTGTTTTTTTTTTAGTTAACAAATTTTCTTTACTTATTTTTGTATCCACATGATTGTAAAAAAGCAAACAGTGCTAATGGCCCCTTTTTAAATTCTTTAAGATCCTTTTCTTCCCCTCCCATGTAGGCCTCCCCAGGACCAAAGTTCTTCCCGGACTTCAAAATGAGATGCCCCTGAGCTAGAGATGTTAGGTAAGTTACTTAACCATGCTGAACTTGCTTCCTCATCTTAAAATGCAAATGTAAGACCTACCTTACACAGTTGTCAGGAATGCCAGCTTTAATGAGCAAAGAAGTAAATAATATGAGGAATGTACTAAGCTTAATAGTTTATAATTTGTTTCACAGTTGGAGTTATTCCCAAATAGTAATTAACTAAGAGCTTTGAAAACATCAGGATTCCTTGCTGCTGAGATGAGGTTATTTTTAAATTATTATTAGTCTTTTAAAGGACAGTAAGTGCTTAGAAGTCCTTCTCAAAGCTCTGGAAAGGGACACCTGTTTTCTCTGAAATCTCTGATTTCCTGACACCCCAAGAGTTTCCTCTGACTCCTGTAATGGCCTGATTGCTTTCGCAGTATGGAGTTGAAACCTGGTAACTCTGGAATAGATGACACATGAGGTTGCCGCATCCTGGAGGTCCAGTTTCAGTTCAGCTGACCCGATGCTCAGGCCAGGGCTCCTTACCCGCTCCTCCTGAACTTGTACCCTCATTCAAAGAGGTCAGCATTCCTCAAGAGAGAACCACCATCCTTTCATCAAGGATATACCATAAGAATGATTGCAACTGAGCTGTGGCTCTAATTTGATCCATTTTGATTCCCCAGGGACATTCCAAGGTTAACCTCTCAGAATCCAACTACTGAATGAGCAACTCGGGCAAAATTAAGCAGTTTCATCTACAGAGTAAGACTGACCACTCCTACCAATATTAAAAAAATATATATGCATTCAGCTCTTAATATACTATCCAGTTATTTTTTAAAATGAACCAAAATCTTACCATTTTTCAGAAGGTTCAATAATTTAATAATCTATAATCACACAATCCAGGTTATTGATCTGTTTTCCTTATTGAAAGCTGAGAATGCAAATTAAAATAACTCCTGAAGATTAGGATGTATTAGGCCAAGTAGTATGTTCATATACTTGAGCTGTTATTCCTTTTTTAGTTTTTTACCCAGGTAAAATGTGATATTTGCTATACAGGATGTTAACTTTTCTGTGTACTGTCATACTGAATAATATCATATGCTAGTGATAACAGTGCATAAAAAGGCAAAAAATCATTCGAAGTCTATTTCAGAAACAACTTGCAACATCATACTAGCAAAGTCAAGTCAAAATTTATGGGGAGACAGGGTGTTGCCAGTGCAAACAGCACAGATTTGGGAATTACACAGATTAGTCTAAATCCACGCTTGGAAGCTTTCTCATCACATAAATTTTCTGAGTCCCAGTTTCCACTTCTTTTAAATGGAGATACTCAAACTTACCTTGCAGGGTTTTTATAAGAATAAAATAAATCCAAGGCAAATAAAGAACTCAACCTGGTGGCATATGCAAGATATTGAAACAATGAGGTCTACAAGAACACTATGCTGTGTTCCACCACCCAAGCACACTAATATTACAATTCATAGTTGCACCGAAAGCTTTTATATCCATTTAACATGGGTTTATATTTTCAGAAATGAGTTAACCATTTGGAAATTCGTGATCATTTAGAATTTCATAAATAGTTTTCAAGTAGACCAGTACCAGATAATCAAGGAATATTTTCTTTCTTTTTTTCCTTAGAACACTGCAAATTCACTGGGAAATTTAGGAAGAAAAAAAAAGCAAAGAAAGAAAGAAAAGAAAAACCAAAAAATATACATAAAATGCTACCCAAACCGCAATCAATTTACACAGTCTATTTGGAAAGGTACACACAAGGCAACTGAAATCCTCGTAACACTGCACATACCTGGCATATCTGAATTCCAGTGGGTAAACTGAACATCTTCCTCAATGGTCCACTGAAAGGTCCCTTTGTTTTGTATATCTGAAAGTCCTGTCCAGAAATATCTTTCAGGCCTTAATCCAACCAAACTAGTCAGGAAAGCTTGTTCATATCTTTAAAAGGAAAAATTAACATGTCAACTAAGTTTTAGAAACATTTATGTAAATTTATGAAAAGTAGCTCAGTCCTATGTTCGAGCTACAATTTAGTTAGTAACGCAAACATATTGTATTATATTTATATGCCATTTAAGTTATACAAATTTTCACAAGTGAAATGTGAGCTTAGGAAGGAGAAATACTATATAGCTCAATGAATAAAATTATTCAAATACACTCAAGCCATTTCTCTCTAGTCCCTGCTTTCCTCTTTGCCTAGCCTCAAATTTAAGAGAATTTTGAAAACACAAAGAAAACTATAGCCTTTTAAAATACGTTGTTTAAAAAATAAATCTACCTTTCAAATAGGCCAAATGCCCTACTCAGTTCTTGATTTAGCAAGTTAAGGGATAGTAACATTATTAAAGATAATACAAATAAAATAATCGACATGGATTTCCCTCTCGATTTTGCTCTTATATCTCAGCTCTGAAATAAAAGAGAAAATTATCAAGAAATACAGAGAAACAGAGGTTTAATCTCTAGAAAGAACAGGAAGCAGAATCATGAATTCCAGCACTTTCTCTCCCTTTGGATTCTCATCTACGTATTTGGCATAATCTGGTAACAATGCAAGTTGTTCGGCAAGGCACCCAAAGTTTGTCTTCACTGACACGCATAAAACCATGTAGGCAGTGACACAGGTAAAAATCTCTCTTTTGAGCAAAAGAAAAATAGTGCCCAGAGTTTCCAGGCACAAAGAGAGCTGTCGATGGCTCCAGAGAGAGCAGAAAAGGAACACAGAGCGACCAAACAATAACAGAACATTTATTTGATCATAGTCGGAATAATTTCGTTCCCTAAACAGAATCAAAAAAATTGAAAGTTCCAAGCTCAATCTAGTTTTCTTAAATGTCTGAAACCAAATTTAACAACAGAGTTAGTGAGCTACTGAATCTAAACATCATAGAAGACACATAAAGAAAAACAAATATAAAATATTAGTGACATCTTGTACATAGCATTCCAATAGACCAAAAGATCAATTATACAGCAGCCCAGCATATGACTCCATAGTATTTAAAGAGGGGCCACTAACCTCTCTTGTTGTAAGATAAAACGGATCTCTCTTCTGATTTTCAGATGTTAGCATTGTATCAGGATGCTATGACGTATTAGACATTTAATCACACACGAAAGCAGGATGTGGGTTGAAATACGTTTCTTTCATAAACACTATGCAAATATTATGACAACTGTCATTTTTACCAAAGTACTTTTAATATCAATAGTACCCCCTACATTTTTATTGGGTCTGCCTTGAAAGGCTAATAAATATAACTTATTGTATTAAAATAACAATTTTGTACCTCTTTATTGCAAATGAAATGGATATTTTAAAGACCTTTTTTATCTGTAATGGGTACTTTTTTTAATTTAAAATTTGTTTTAGTTCAACAGATTTAGGGGGTACAAGTGGGTTTTGTTACATGAATAAATTGCATTTAGTGGTGGAGTCAGGGCTTTTAATGTACCTGTCACCTGAATAGCGGACATTTTACCCAATTCATAATTTTTGATCCCTAACCCCCCTCACACTCCCTGCTTCTTAGTCTCTGAAGTCTATTATATCACTCTGTATTAAATTTTTTAAAATTTTCTTCTGTGCCTAATCCAGGGCTTTGCAAAGAGTAGGTAAAGAATAAATAAATACATCTTAAAAAGAGATGGGACCCTAGAGGTCAAAAGTCATAAAGGATCCTCTATGTCCATGTTATTTTTCATGACTTATAAATCTAGTAACCTAGCAAAGCAAAGCAAAGAATGAAAGAATGGAAAGAAGTAATTATTTAGTAAATCTTTCTGCCCTTTTTTTTAGTGGAGGGAATGGTAAAGGCACAAAATCAGGATTTTGAGCTGACAACTTTGACTTACATTTCCTGCTTTAAAATTTTTAACATAGAAACAGAAAAAAGTTAGATCTATAAACTACATTTACTAGATTATTATTAATAAACTCTTCTGAATACTGTTTTTTATAGTACTAAAAATAGCATAACAGTTTATAATGTTTGCAATGAAGAATCCAAATAAGGATATTATTTTCAATGCATCTATCTGTACAAACAATACCTCCAGATCACACATAATTTACTGAGGAATTCAGAGCGTGTTGATACTTAGGCTTTTCTGAAAATTTTTCACTACTTGACATATTTAAAAATAAAATTAAGGCCAGGTGCGATGGCTCATGCCTGTAATCCTTGCACTTTGGGAGGTCAAGGCGGGAGGATTGCTGAGGTCAGAAGTTCAAGACCAGTCTGAGCAAGAACGAGACACCGTCTCTACTAAAATAGAAAAATTAGTTGGGCACACTGACGTGCTCCTACAGTCCCAGCTTCTCGGGAGGCTGAGGCAGGAGAATTGCAGGAGTTTGAGGTTGCTGTGAGCTAGGCTGACGCCATGGCACTCGAGCCCAGGCAACAGAGTGAGACTCTGTCTCAAAAAAAAAATAAACAAATAAAATTAAAATAGTTACATACCTGTCTTCGACAGTCGTTAAGTAAGCCTTCTCACTTTTACAGGTTTCGTTTGCTTCTGTAAATGTTGACAGTGTGTGTCCAATCAAGTAGCAGTAAAACCCATGTCTTTTCCAGCCCTATTAATGTTGTCAAGCAATGAAGAAACAAGCAGATCATCATGCATATGTATTAGGAAATATTATTTTAATGATTTTTCTATCATGAAACAAATTGATGAATAATAGAAATGTCTAAAGAACACAAATCTAAAGAATTAGAAATGCAATGAAAATTATCCGTGTAAGTGAATAAAGAAAGCAGTAGTGTGTTCTTCCTCAGATGACAAATTATAATATGATACATAATGGGAAGGCAGTCATTCTCTACACTTCTGATGCATTTTCCAATGAAAACTGCTCGTGCAATGTTCACTCAGGAACTGAACAGATTGGCTGGGATTTCAGTTTTAGAGTCAGTAACCACAGGAAATAATTTGGGGAATAACAATCCTAGTTGCCTATTGAAGCCCACAGTAGATGATGAGTGTAAAGCTATATCATCTGGTCATAAGAGAGCACTTATTAAACTCTGAGCAATAGGATTTGGTATGGCCCTCTCCCATACTTCAAATACACAGAAATGCTAAATAAAAACATAACAATAAATTAAAAATCCATACTAGAGTTTGAAACGAAGAAGGAGAAATCTTCCAGGTACCAAAAATAAGTAAAATACTAAAAGCTGGCCGAGCGCGGTGGCTCATGCCTGTAATCCTAGCACTTTGGGAGGCTGAGGCGGGTGGATAGCTCAAGGTCAGGAGTTCAAGACCAGCCTGAGCAAGAGCCAGACCCCGTCTCTACTATAAACAGAAAGAAATTAATTGGACAACTAAAAATATATGTAAAAAAAAATTAGCTGGGCATGGTGGCACATGCCTGTAGTCCCAGCTACTTGGGAGGCTGAGGCAGAAGGATTGCTTGAGCCCAGGAGTTTGAGGTAGCCTGTGAGCTAGGCTGATGCCACGGCACTCTAGCCAGGGCAACAGAGTGAGACTCTGTCTCAAAAAAAAAAAAAAAATACTAAAAGCTGAATGGAAAATGCACACACCGAGATTATCGTTACCCAGGGGCATATCGGATCTAGATTAAGGTCCACAGGGCTGTGGTATTAATGTCCATACAGAATGCAATATTTGGCCTTTGGCCCACCTGAGGCAAGGAGTTGGAACTGAGGTTCTTATATAAAGATGATCCCACTAAGGGTACCACTTCTGTGAGAGCAGAATTGGAATACTCTACCCACAGAACCAGGAAATGACAGAGTCTTGTCTTTTGCCCGGGGTTCTAAGTGCCACAAAAACCTCTTCAGTTTGAAAATAAATGCCAAGTCTGTGCCACAGATAGGTGACAATTCCAACCTTACACGATCCATATTGCATGACAATTCACAACCAAAATATTAAAGTAATACTTTATCTATGAAAGAGGAATCTCTTAAGCACTCCAACAAGTAGAATACAAAACCACACAACAGAAACATTTCCACAAACCAGATCATGTGAGACTATGACGTCTGGGGGTAGGGGTGGGAATGGAGATAGGAACTAACTCACAATCAAAAATTACAAAACACATGAGAAAATGTCTTACTTTAAGGAAGAGTCAACAACTTAACATAATAAAACACTCTGAAAAAATACTATAAAAATAAACATGTTTGAGATGATTTACTGACAAAACTAAAAATATAACCAATAGCAAAAGATCAAAATACTATGCACAAAGAACAGGAGAATATGAACCAAAAAATAGAATTTCTAGAAAAAAACATAGTAATGAAGTTAAAAACCCAATGGTTAGATTAATATAGTAAACAGAGTTTCATAGAGAGTTAGTACATTAGATGAATATAGCACAGAAAGAGATAAAAATATGAAAAAAGGTTAAAAACACATTGACAGAAAACAAAGACAATAGAATGAGAAGGGTGAACATTGACCTAAGTTTCAGAAGCTGTGAGTAAAATTAATGACTAATAATTTTCAAAAAATTGAAAGATAGCTATGAGTCCTCAAAAAGAAGAATCACACTAAGGACCAAAGGGAACAAATGAAATAATTCCAAATCTAGACACGTTGTCGTAAACCTGGAGAACACCAACGACAACGAGAAGATCTTAAAGTCAGTCAGAGACAAGATAGAATACCCAGTTAAAAAGAGAAGAATTAGTGTGATAACAGGAATTCCAGTGGCAAAAATAAGGGCAAGAAGAAATATATAAATTGCTGTCAGAAAATAGATGTCAATCTACGATTCTAAACTGACTTAGCTGAGCTATTATTAAGGGTGAGGATAAATTTAAGACATTTACAGACAAAAACAGAGTTTTCTATTCCCACATCCCCAGTGAAGGAACTAATAAAAGATTTACTTTGGAAAAAAGGGATTTTAACTTGGGCAGAATGAGTGGGCTAAAATTCTATTGACCAAACAAATTGATATATGTCTTAGTAAATCCAGGTCTAACTGCCTATACTAATAGCAATGATAATTAATTGGAAGGTGGGAGGCTTCAAGAATGGAATAGGAATAATATAGGAATAAGTTAACTGTATCATGTCAATGTCAATTCCTTGGTTGTGATAATGCCCTATCATTTGATAAAATATTGTCATTAGAGGAAGCTGGATGGATGATAACAGGGGAACACTACTATTTTTGCAACTTCTTGTGAGTCTACCATTATTGCAAAATATAAAGTTTAAAAAAATGTTTAACTGGAATAATAATGTTTCTTTTGTTCGGGCAGCAGATAGAGATACTAACTTTAATTTAACATACAGGAATGTATGTTAAAAATATAAGTTGATTGGCCACATATTCTGCCTCAGGCCTGCAATCCTAGATCTTTGGGAGGCCAAGGTGAGAGGATCGCTTGAGGCCAGGAGTTTGAGACCAGCCTAAGCAACATAGTGAGACCCCATCTATACAAAAAATGGAAAAATTAGCCAGGTGTGGTGGTGTGCGCCTGTAGTCCCAGCTACTTGGGAGGCTGAGGTAGGAGGAGATTTGAGCCCAGGAGATTGAGGATGCAATGAGCTACTATGATGCCACTGCACTTTAGCCCAGGCAACAGAGTGAAACCCTGTCTCAAAAAAATATGTACGTTGAACAATTTAAAAAATAGAAGTAGAAGGTATAGTTTCCAAACCTGTAGAGAGGGGCAAAAATGGGATAAAGATTACTTACCAGAACCAATGGAATGCAAGAAAGGAATAAAAAAGAAAGGAAAGAGCGATAAACAAAATAATGCACAAAATAAGATAGCAGAAAAAAGTCCAAATGTATCATCAGTAGGAAAAACAAATTTAAACTCATTTGTTTGCCAGTTAAAAGCCAGAGATTCTCAAATCAGATTAAAAGTAAAAACACAGATATATATTTACAAGAGACATTTCTAAAATTTAATAGTATAGCTATACTAATATTAGGTAAAATCAACTTTATGATAAGAAAAGGCATTATTAGGAATGAAGAAAGTAATTACATAATAATTAAGGGGTCAATTCATTAGAAAGATACAACAACACAGCCTCAAAGTAAGTAAATCAAACATGGACAGCATTATAAGGAGAATATTTTGTCAAGCAGACAAAATTATTAAGAGTGCAGAGTATCTGGATAATGTCATTGCTAAATTTTATCTATTCAACATAGGTAGACCCTGTACCAAAAAATCATAGAACATTCTGCACACATGGCACATTTACAGATACTATGAACTAGGGCATAAAGAAAATCTCAACAAATAATGAAAAAAAAATTTTATATGATCACAATTCAGAGAAATTAAAATCGTAATATCTCCCCAAACATTTAAAAACTAAAAAACAAACAAAATTCTACCACCAAAACCACCACCACTGCCAACACACATCTAAATCATTCATGGGTCAAAAAAAATCTTAATGGAAATGAAAAATACTTTGGATTGCACGCTAATGAAAACACTATGTAAAACCTGGTGGGCTGATCCATGGTTTCAACTCCATCTTTTCTTTCTGTAAGTGTTTTAAAACACATTTATTTCAATGTCGTATCTATTAATTTCCCCATGTGAGGATCCTGGTGGTCTATTTTATAATTTTGAGTTTCACATTCATCTGTAAGGTTCTCACAGCCTGGATAATGGAACTTCTTTATAATGAGGATTCACATTTGTATTTGTCAGGCATCCTGGAGTGTTAGCAACTCAGGACCCACCACTTTATGTTAATTTCTTGGGTTAGGGTCTCCCACACTAGTAGCACTGAATTGAAAATTGAATCCCAGATCTGTGTGGACAGCAGACCTGTGGTTTTGAATTATCAGGAAGACCCCCTCGACCATCATGGGCCGTGTTATCTTCCTTTGCTGGTAAGTGGATTTTTTTGTCTAGTCTTCCTAGCCCTTTGAGGAAGTCACTGCCTAGAGCAAGTGTTTTTAAACTGGCCAAATTATGTAATCTCTCTGTGCTTCAGTTTCCTCTTATTTCTAATCAGGACTATTTATCCTGTAAATTCATTAGAACATAATAATAACTGTACTTGATAAAGGGTTGCTGTCATTTTCCTGTTTCAAGTATTACCATCCTAATGATGACATTGGATTATTATCGAGATTGCAGATATGTGATAATTAACAGAAGAAGATAAAACTTAGATTGATTATGTAAAAGTAATAAAAATGTAAGGATGGTTTATTATTTTGGAAAGTTACAATAATATGCAATCTCTTGGATATGCATATGTATTAGGCAAAGAATATGTAAGTCTACTGGTAATGAAATAAAGTACAGTGGTCTATGGACAGGAGACCTGGGTTCTAGTCTTACTTCTGTTGACTATAAGAAAGCTATACAGTTTCTCTGGGCTGAAGTTTCCAGAATACAAGAATTAGAAAAAGAATTTTGATAATCACTAAGCTCCTTCATGTCTCTAATATGCTGTGATTTTCTTCTATCTGCTCTATTTTTCTCTGTGGCTTATGTATATAGTACCACATTATGTTTCATGAATTTTCAGCCTTCTGGTGTTTTGTTATAAGATTACGTGACCACAATACAACACTCTTGAAAATAAAATCCATTTCTACTTCATTTTTATTCAAGAGAAGTGAGAAAGGACAAAAGGGGAAGAAGAGCCACTCAGCAATCAACAGGAAAATGATAACCCTACACCCTGTATTTTCGTAGTTTCTTTATGCTTTTAAAAATTATTTTACAGAGACCATTGACTTTATCCTCAGAGAAGTATAAAAGACATGCAGGGAAGTGTTGCTGTCACCCAGTTGAGGCTTGTGTCACTATTTAATTTAACTGAATTACTGTGGTCCCATCTGGAATCTTAATTTCCTGCCTCCGATTGCTGTGATCTACTAAGGAGAACCCCACCAGACAAAAGCTAATCAGGCATATTATAAATGGGAAAGAAAATGAGTAAAGATCTTTTGCTATCAACAACTTGAAGTTATCTACTAGAAATATTCCTGAGCACCCACAGCATCATAGGCTTCCAAACCTGGATGGCATCTGTCTCCCATAACCTGCCTTCATCTGGCGAGCCTCCCCAGGCCCCAGGGGATGTGTGATTTTATTCCCTGTTTTCTTCCAATTCCCACGATATTCCAAGAGGAGCTACTGGCCATGCATACCCACATATTAACCATAGAGAATTCCCAAAGAAAAATTTAGGGGGAGTAGTGCTATCCAACACTTACAATAAACCACTGACGGTTTTAGACATGGCTGAAACATTTGGCTATCACAATAACAAAGCACTTTCGCATATAAAAATAAAACCAACTGTATCAAGGAATATTTGCTGATCCTAAATCACTGTGTACATTATGTACTTACTTTCCGGCAGCCTGTTTCAACTTCCACTATTCCTGGAGCTTGGGTTTGTGATTTCATCTTGCAGATGTAGCCAAGGGACTGCTCACAGGCCCGATCCGCCCAGTACCCATCCTTCAAAGGGCACAGAGAAAAACATAAGGGATTAGCAATCTGGGGACTTTGATGCTATGTTCTTGTCATTGGGCCTCAGAGAAGGAAAATGAAGAGTCAAGGTTATTAAGAGAAAATGGCATCTACAGAAAGGAAAGGTAAACTGATGTTTTGCAAGTAAACAGTACATTTGACTCTGGCTACAGAGATGTACAAAGAGATTGTAGCCCCAATGCGATTTTGTATCTTAGATGTCCAAGCCACTGTTCAGAGTGGTCCAGAGAGAAACTAAAATGCTTATAAGTCCTTAGATGATGGTGCTCACAGTTCTGAGCAGTCCGTTCTGTCTTTAAGTAAACCAGGTACATATAAACCATTCAGAAACAACTCCCTTGCCCAACACACCAAAGTTGCAAACAAAACTAAAATCCGAGTCATCTTTCCTTCCTTCTTTCAATTTCCACTGAAGAATGTCCTCCTGGTTCTAAGTCTCAACACTCCACTTTGTTTCAGATTCTACCTTCTCCCCCTTCACTAGAGATTTCACATTAACATTACCTCTCCTCTCCTTCCCTTCACTGCTAAATGTCTTGAAAAATGTTTTCTGTATTGTCTGTTGTAATTTCTCATCTCTCACTTGGTCTCAGCCCATTGCAACCTGGTACTCAAGCCTTCAGCCAGAGTAATATTTATAAATTGCAAATTTGGCCTTGCCACTCCCGAGATAATTCACAACGCTAATGTTTCTACTCACCCCTTCTGCCTCTAACCCCATACTTTCAGCCAAACTGTCTTTTCATCTCCTCCCAAGCAGGAGATACTCTCTGGTTTCTTCTGCCTACTCTTTGCATAGTTAACAGGTACTCTTTTCTTAAACTTTTAATCAATCACAATGAAAAACAACCACAGTGACAGAAACAGTAGCTAATATTTATTGACCAATAAATTTGGGGCAGGAACTGTTCACGATATATGCATTAACCCATTTAATACTCATATCCACAGGTGAGCTGGGAATCATTCTTGTCCCCATTTGCAAATGAGGGAATAAGTCACAAAGCAAACCTAGCCGCTTAACCACCATGTTAATTGTCTATGAACAAAAGATAATTTGATGATAGTGTTCAATCTCTAAGGTCATATTTCAATCATGGAAGCAATCATTCACACGACACCTCCACGTAACCTGAAAAATAAATGTAGCTTTCCAGATAGAGACTCCAGGCTATGGAACCCAGAATAGGTCTCACCATTCTGCATCCACTCAGATCAGCCAGGCAAAGCTAGAACCAAAGCTCTCATGTGTATTATTAATAGTTATTGGTCAATGTCATCTTTGAACCGAAAGTTCCTGTCCATTGCCTTTGTGGTCCTCTTGAAAATTTGACTTTGCTAGACAGTTGCGAGAGACTCAAGAAATTGAATTACTTTGTGCGACTTTGACCCATGTCAATTTACCCAGAATAAAAGCAATCTAAACAAATATACTTAACTAAAGTGGGATAGAAGGAAAGATCCCCTGTGACTTTACTGAGTATCAGGAATTCAAGCGGTCTCACCTTGCCTTTCATCACAACACAGTCTTCCTGCCGGTTGTTCTCATGGCTTGGTTCTCCACGAAGCCATTTGGTGAATGTCACAGGGGTCCCGTCACTCCACTCAAAGTACATTTGGATCTTGATGTCATTTAAGCCAATCCACAACTCATCACTTGGCTCTAAACAGGAAGAAAAACACAGGAGTAGTATATACAAAGGTTGCTTTCCAAAAATCAGGAGGGCATCAGGAAGGGAAGGCATTCTGCTTTATCAGTAGGAGTCTACTCCCTTGAAATTATCACTATCATAATCTCAAATGTTAATCTGAGTCCATAATGCTATGTAGAGACTTAGATGCCAACCATATTTTATGTTGTCACTTTTAGGTTGTGTAATGTATTCTTTACATTGTGAATGTAACTGTATTCTTTAGTTGCATTGTTATATCTCCTGAGAGTTGAAAAAATGAAATCGAAGGTAGGTCTACTATTACTCCCTTATCATGGGAAGCTACTTTTTTTGTTACAAATAATTTACCATTCTAAATGTACTCATATTGTTAAAAATATGGTAGCTTATTTATACAAATCTATTTGCCTACTATAAATCTTACAAATGATTTAAAATAACAAACATTTAAAACCACTTCTATCTTACTGACTGTTGTTATCAAGAATATTCTAGGTGCTTCTGTAAAAGATAAATCATTGTATTAGGAGTGAGAATGATCTATAGAGTGAGAGAAAAATAAAATGAGGAGTGAGGCTGGCTCCTGACATTTGGTACTTATTCATTAGTCTATAAATATAAGCCAATCTGTAATTGTTTTTACCATAAAATGTTGTGAAATATCAGCAAAACTTAAATAACAAATAAGGTTAAAACAAAACCAATATAGATTTAAAATGTGATGATTTTGTTTTGAGATTCTATTGAGAACATGATTGATTTCATCAGTAGTTATTCCGAAAAATTCTAAATATCACAACAGAAACGAGACACAGCTGAAGTGATTGAAGGTCTAGGATTTCATGGCTGAAAAACAAGCATTTCCAAATTTAAAAAAAGATCAAAGAGCACACAATTCAACGTCCATTTACTTTGCACAACTAGGAATGCCATCCCAAATGCTGGATGTATTATCTTTCAACGGTAAAATAAAATTACTTGCCAAAGGATTGTAAAGATGGAGTACAGAAAAGGAGGAAAATACCACACTATGTAAGAATTTCCCTAAGTGGTTTAGTCTCTTCCTCCTAGAAGTTGTCATTCAATTTTGCTTTTGGAGAAGTCCCTGACTGGCCTCATGCCAGCCCCAGCAGATGTTTCCAGTGCCATGGGTTGATGGCATTGCCAAGCTGATGCCCTTTTCCTTTGATTTGGCAAATCGTGACTTTTTAAGCGACAAATTCAGGCTTCACAGTGAACTCACGTACCCGTCAAGGATTTCAGCTGAAGACCAATGAAATACCAACCTCCTAAGTCCCAAAGTTATAATAAAGTATGAAGAGTTTCCTACACATGTTCTTCTCACTAGACTGTTCTCTACCTGTAGCTTTTGCAATTCCCAAGTCCAATCTTGATCCTACAAAAATACGTATGTGGGTACAAAAATACATAATATGTGAGTGTAAGGTAGTTAAGCCGATTTTGACAAATCAGTTGGGGAAGTTGTAACTAGTGAGTTGGTATAGTCATAACTTACGTGTGCAGGTCCCAATGTACCCACTTGAAATATATTTCCAAGGTTAATATAAAAGATACCATCTCAACTAGCTAAACAAGGTTTTTCTAGGCTTTTGTTTTAAGAGCAATAATTTTAATTTTAAGACTTTACTTTTATTAACAATTATTTTATTGTTTCAAATAAATAAATCCTTATCAATAATTTTTTTAAGTGGAAGGTTTTCTAATTCACTTACGAATTCTCAAGCAGAATACAAAAGCAACTTTGGCCATCCAACTTTCCCAAATAATTATAGCAATAAAAGTATCAGTTTCCTCTATTACTATATCGTGTGCTAGAAAGTAGAGCAAAATTTGCACTTTAGTTCTACAACATCTTGGCCAACCTGTTTTCCGCTGATTCTTTGGCAAACTTGATTAGCTATTATAAGCGTCAAGATAAATTTAAGTAACTGTTATTCAGACAAAATCAGTTTAGATTCCATTATTATCTTTTGGTCTGAATTTTCCGGAGTGGGGAGACATAGAATAATCAAGAAAGTGTCAACAGGCGACAGCCGGCTATTGTAATGGCCTATGACAGTCAACGAGGTTATCTGAGGAAGATGAGTTCCCTTTGACACAGGTGCCAGGAGTAGTAGCTTGGGGGTCTTTGAAGTCTTTCTCTGCCAGTCCTCCACTTTGTTCTCATCTGTTTGTTAATTGCTTTTCCCCTCCTCCCTCCCAGCCCCCATCAGTTTCCAGGCACTAAGTGTCAGGAAACTGTCTCCACCATGACCACCGTCCATTTCCTCTTGTTTTGCTGGAGGGAAATGAAGAACAGCTGCAGCTGGAGCTCAGCAGCCTCATCAGTGCAAGATGAAAGTGATGATCCTTTCATCACAAGGACTGCAGAATGCCCATTAGCATTACGAGCTTTCTCAACCCGCTCTTCTGCAAGACAAGCACTCCCAACTCATTTGACCCATTTTTTTCTAGTTCATACATTTTCTACGTATTTTTAAAATTATATGCCTAAAATTGAGACATAAATTTCCTTAAAAGGGTTAGGCCAACACCTAACCACTCCAAAAAAAAAAAAAATCTGATTTCTTTCACTGTTCAATCCCCTAGCAGCATTAGTTAGATTCCTAAAGAAAAGAAAATCCGCAAACATGAGATGGTTCATGGAGAGACCATCCTTGGGAGATAAAATATAGACCTAAACCAAGAAAACACACGCACATAAATGCACACAAATCATTTCCAAAGAATGAAACATTGTTGACAAGTTTAAGACAGACTGCTCCGAATCCAGATAATTTATAGAAAGATAATATTTATGTGCACAGACTGGATTGAAAATTTTAAATAAAAGAAAAGGTAATATTTAAAAGCTATCCACAAATTGATTACATAGTAAAAGAAAAAAAAAACAAATTAAATTTATCTTTTAGCGTTAAGAGTTCTTTAAATTACCATACAGTTTTCATATTGGCAGCACGATTAGCATTTGTTATCACAATTATTAAATTGCTCATGTAACTGTTAATTTAAATGGATTAAATTTGGCATTTATGATGAAATTTTCCAGAGACGGGTGGGGAGAGGGGCTGCCAGGACTAGAGTCAAGCATATTAGCAGTGGAGGGTTTCTCACCGTATCCTAGCTGAGAGATAATGAAGTCGAACTCCTCAATGCTGTGGACGCTGGCTAGATCGCCACCTTCCTTCCTACAGGCGATCAAGGCATCCCTCTGGATTCTCTTCTCCTCCCTGTGAATCTTGTAACAGTGACCCGCGTACGGCCACCACTGACTAGGACAGTTGGTGGGCACATCACTTTCTAGGAAAAAAAAAAAAGTTTGGAAAACATTTAAAAGAGAAGATTTGTTTAAAATTGTAACCATAGTTTTACCATTCTATACATGAAACAGCTTCTAGTTATTAGGCAATTAAGGTAATCTTTATTCATTTTTCTGGCATACGTATTCATAAAAGATAGATGAGACATATTCTATTTTGTTTTTAGACTAAAAAGCAAAAGAACTCATTTTTTACTGTAAAAAAAAATCGATGGGAAAACTCTTTTAAAAGTTGTACATACAACAAGACTACACTAAGGTACAACAGACTAATTTTATGTACATCGTATCAGCAAATCTGTACTAAGCATCTATTATGCACTGTTTAGATGCAGCGGCCTGAAAGGTTGCAGAGTTAATACAGCCCCTAAAAGATTTTAATTTACCTTTATCCTGTGGACATTAGGAAGCCAGTCACTCTTCAGAGGAGGGGCAGTGCTCAGAAGGCACGCAGGGACAGAGCAGTGTTGAAGCAGACAGTAGAATGGGTGGGGGATGGGGGCCACCAAGAAGCCACCGAAACCACAGCAGCAGGAGCCAGCCACCTGTGCCTCGGAAGGGATCCACTACCATTTACTTTGTTCCCAAAAAATGATGTGTGCTCTTGTGGCCAGGGGAGGGGTTGTGAGTCACAAGTTTTTCCCGTGAAACCTGAATTTGCCACAAGTTGTGTGATCTTAAGTCACATCATGTGAACCAAAGTATCCATATATGTAAAAAAATGTCAAAGAATACTGATACTCATACTAATATTAAACTACGCATCCTGTGTTCTTCCAAACTAGAAAAGAATAATGTGCATGTAAATCACAAATACCATACAATTACTATTTTATTAAGCCAGTGGTCAACATCCTCATTCTTGTTACTAATAGTCAGGGTCAAATTGCATCATCTTGATTACACATTGCAAAAGTTTATTTTAATGATAATAAGCTGACGAAGGTGACGGTAAAGATGTTTTAAGGCGAAGATTCACCTTATTCATCCCTATTTTCCCTTGAACCCGGCACAGGACCTGACACATGCAGGTGTATTGAGTGTTGGCTGAGAAAAAAAGAATTGAAGTTGTATTTGATATATGGCAGTTTATTATTACTATTTTATGGACATGACTTCAAACAGCAATTTGGCAACATCCTTTGTTTAGAGAGGGACTCTGTTACCAAATGAAAGTCAATCTGTATGTTCATTTAAGTTTGACGTTAAATGTTCTCCAATGGCTGCCTTAGTAAATGATCAATATAGGGTACCTTTCTTTGCTATTCTTTTAATGAATTAGGCCCATTACCCCTTAAAGGCAGATAGTATCTGAAACACCTTTATGTAAAGCCCAGAGTTCTATGTTCAGTAGTCATTCAAGTAAATAATCAGTCATGATGCCCAAACACTGGATTATTATAATAGAAAAATACACATTTTAAAAATTTGATTCCCTCAATACAATTTGAGATTCTGTCCTCTTCCAGGGGTTACAAAAAAAGAGAAAGAAAGAAAGGAAGGAAGGAAGGAAGGAAGGAAGGAAGGAAGGAAGGAAGGAAGGAAGGAAGGAAGGAAGGAAGGAAGGAAGGAAGGAAGGAAGGAA
>CAUYRT010061436.1:0-13346 GCA_963574885.1 Lepilemur ruficaudatus
CTGATAAACAGCTCAGTATGTTAAAACATTCCAAGCCTTTAGACAAAGCTTCATATCTTTTTTTTTTTTTTTTTTTTTTTTTGACACAGTCTCACGCTGTTGCATGGGCTCGCATGAGTGCCGTGGCATCAGCCTAGCTCACAGCAACCTCAAACTCCTGGGCTCAAGCAATCCTTCTGCCTCAGCCTCCCGAGTAGCTGGGACTACAAGCATGCACCACCATGCCCGGCTAATTTATATATATATATATATATATATATCTTTAGTTGGCCAATTAATTTCTTTCTATTTATAGTAGAGACGGGGTCTCACTCTTGCTCAGGCTGGTTTCGAACTCCTGACCTTGAGCCATCCGCCCGCCTCAGCCTCCCAGAGTGCTAGGATTACAGGCGTGAGCCACCGCGCCCGGCCCAAAGCTTCATATCTTTAAAAAATTACAAGTCAAAGAATCTTTAAACCACCTATAACCTATAAGCCACCCCCCACCCCTCCACCCCCGCTTCAAGATGACCCACCTTTTTGGGCCAAACCAATGTATGCCTCCCATGTATTGATTTATGACTTTACCTATAACTCCTGTCTCCCTGAAATGTATAAAACGAAACTGTAACCCAGCCACAGCAAGTCCATTTGCTCAAGTGGCTCTGGGTCATGATCCTCAAATTTGGCTCAGAATAAATCTCTTTAAAATTATTTTACAGAGTTTGGCTTTTTTTCCCCATTGACAGATCTATAGTCAGAAAGAAATCTGTCTGAAATGTAGTCAAGCCGAGGGGAACTTAAATCTTTCATACACACACACACACACACACACACACACATCCTTTAGATATATATATGTATATATTTGTTATAGGAATTTGACTTCATGCGTTTGTGGAGCTGGTAAAGTAGTGGATCTTCAGGGGCTGAAAAGTCATTACTAAGAGTTCACAAGTACTTGAGTATCACATTATTTGTGAAATGAAGAAATAATCCTGCTTGCATGTTAGGTTTTAAAGAAAATGCTTTTGTGATCAATAAAATACAAATTATTTTGTTGAATGAATTGAATAATACCTTTTTGTCATCCTTCATTTTATCAATCAATGAATATTAAAGTATAACATTATCATGTACAAGACACTCAATTGATTTTTCTTTAAAAAGAGGTCCTTATGCTCCAAGAATTATTGGCATTATTAAGTAGTTAATGAACTATCCCCATTAAATGAGTCATGGTCAATATTTTACTTCCCAACTCCTTCATCAAAAAGCAGCATTCTTCTTGAGCTGGAATGTTGTAATTCTATAGAAAATTTTTAAAAAATTTTTTTGACAAAAAAAGGATTTGGTGATAAACTTAGTAAACATTTAAAAAAAAAAGCTTAGATTATGAAATGTGTTTAAATGCTAAGAACGCTTATAGTATAATAAAAGGCTTGGGCATAAAATCGTGACATAAGCCCAGTTTCATATATTGTGTATTTTCCTAACATAACTTCCAGAAGAAAGACTTCAAATCCAGTGTCACACAGTCAAATAGGAACAAGAACGTTTGCAAAACCTTGTCAAAAATAAGGTAAACCCGTATATACAGTTTAAAAGTAGAAGAGCTATTTTAAACTAAGCTGTGTGTCACAAAGCTCAAGACTTCGATTTCCTTTGGTGTCATTAAATAGAATAGTCCAATAATAACGGGTGAAATGCAGGAAAATGGGAAAGGAAAGTTCAAAAGTTACCAAAACATTAATAACTCTTTCAAGAAACCTCAAAATGCAGTAGTTTTGTATAAAGCCCAGTAGTCTTTCAGGCTGTGTCGAAGGGTTACAGCTTTCTTCTTTGGAACACAGAAGAGTCATCACTAGATCCAGCTATTGTTATTGTTGTGGTGATCCTTTTGTTCTCACAGCTCTGCATAAGGAAAGAAAAATGTTCTTAAGTAGTGTAAATAAGCTATAAGATCTAATGGATTAAAATAAAGCTTCTGAAATCATAATACTTTGAGGTGGCTCACTGAGGCCTAACTCCAACATTCTCTAAAAATATACTAGTTTTTCCTTATAAAAAAATTTAATACACATAAACTTTCTCTTTCTTTCTCCTTCTCTCTCTCTCTCTCTCTCACACACATACACAGAGTTTTTGGTAATGGCTAGTTTAACATAAAACTTTTTCTTCAGATGCTTATAAAAATGCAAACCTTTGGAAAGCATATTTTAAACAGATACTTAATGAAACCAAAATATCAGCCAAACATGTCAAACAAGTGACTATGAAACTCAAATATGTTTAACTGGATTGAAAATATAGGAACAAAGTACACATTCTCGAAATCCACTGGACGGGCCGGGCACAGTGGATCACGCCTGTAATCCCAGCACTCTGGGAGGCTGAGACGGGAGGATCACTTGAGGTCAGGAGTTTGAGACCAGCTTGAGCAAGAGAAAGACCCTGTTTTTACTAAAAATAGAAAGAAATTAGCTGGACAACTAAAAATATATAGAAAAAATCAGCCGGACATGAAGGCGCATGCCTGTAGTCCCAGCTACTCCGGAGGCTGAGGCAGAAGGATCGCTTGAATCCAGGAGTTTGAGGTTGCTGTGAGCTAGGCTAACGCCACGGCACTCTAGCCCGGGCAACAGAGTGAGACTGTGTCTCAAAAAAAAAAAAAAAAAAAGAGAGAGAGAGAGAGAAATCCACTGGACAGAGGCAAAACTGAACCATTGACATCTTTTTCGATGCAAACCAATAATTCATTTGGAATTCCTATTTCTGCATTTAATTGAAAATGTATCCTGAAAATGTCTTGGGTTTTATGTGATTTTTGACCATGTTGCCGCCTCCTTAGAGGGAGCTTAATCCTCCTTAGAGCTCCATTAGTGGGAAGCAGGTGTTGAATTTGGAGAAGGTTTGGGATTTTTTTTCCTCATAAAGCAATAATTACACATATAGTAGTCATAATAGTAATAATAGTAACAGCCATTACTATATCTTCTCAATTGGAAAAACATTTTCAATCACCTATATTCACCCCATCGACTATCATTTTTTTTTTAATTTAGGAGGTGGCTAACGTTATACACAATAAATACATCAAATGAAATCAATGGTCCTAAAAGGCCAACTCATTTTTTACCACTGCTCCAATTAATGTACAGCAGTAAAAAGCAGAATTGACATTGATTTTCCTTTCTCTTTTTTTTTGAAAATAGATTTTTCCCTTGATAAGAAGTGGAAAAAAATGTATTCTGCAGAACTATTTTTCTTTGTGCTATACGAGGTTGTTCCTAATGTACTGCTGACCATCTACTTGATAATGAGGAAAGTTTAGTATCAATTAATCCATTACTATGGTATTTCCTTTTGCTTGTTGGCATTCAACTTATTTTAAAATACTAAAGGAAATACCGAAACGAAAATACAAAGGCAGGAATCTAGGTTTGTCAACTGCATAGAACATGTCACTCAAAGGCAGATTAAACAGTGATTTTTCAACATGGTGAGGGAAGAGAGTGCCCAAAATTATGTTCCGGACAATGGATGAAATACATGAAGCTATTACAGATTTTAAAAGAGGCTGTAAGTAACAAAAGGGAAGTACTAATTATTTTATATATCACACCAAAGTGATAATCTAAAAATAAAAATCAAATTGTAAAGCCAGTATTGTGGTATTCTTTTCCAGAAGTTGTATACAAATGTGTTTATTTATAACAGGATTCTGTGGGGACAGGGAGGAGAAGTGACTCATCAAAGATGTTTTGATTTTGTGACTAAGATTTCACTGGAAGCGTATCTCCCTGACACATGTACTATACCATATGGGTGCATACCTCGAGTACAATTTCCTGTTATTCTTTATTCCTGTAAAACAAATGCAGCCTAAACATGGAAGGGAGTTATAGTGAATATAATATGTATCTCTCTTTGTAGGCTAGGACAGAAAAAGCCATCCAAACCCTTCATCCTGTTTCACCAATCTCTATTTACATACAACAGCAAAATACAGAATTTGTGAAAATCTCCAATGTGTTTGAAAATGTTTTATGGTCACATGGTCTTAGGCACTTTTCTGATTTAATATTTGCTCCAAGAGAAGGAATCTTTTCTGCTGAACAACAACAGCCTACAGGCCAATGAGGATCCTTTGAGGGTCTTTCATCTCAGTGAGTTACGCCTGGACCCAGTGAACTCTAACAGGGACCTAACTGAGGGTGTTTAAAACCCCAGGTCACTGGGTGAGACAAGGGACCACACCATCAATCCCCTTAGAGAGACACACTGAACATTCCCTTCTGTCAATTTGAGGAACTTCCATTAGTAGTCACTTCTCAAAAAGAAATTATGTCTGCATCTAGAATACACACATTACCGAGATGAGTTTGAAATTGGATCTCGTTTAGAGAATCAAAACATCCTCGGTGAGTCACTTCCCATCACTGAACTGAAAAAGCCAAGGCACAAATAACCGCACGTCACACACAATTATCTTGAAAAGCAGAATTTCACTGATTTGAAAGTCATTTCTAGAACCCAGCATCACAGAATTCTCCCCTTGTCCCTCCCCTACCACACGCAGGTGAGGTACCTCGGTAGCATTTGACAATGCAAATGACTTTTACACCATCGAGTGCAAATGAATCACTTCATACCGAATCCCGGAGTAGGCACCTCGGTTTTGTTTTTTGTTTCTTTTTAATGATATGAGTTAGGGTGAGAGGGAAGAGTCGCTGATTTATGCAAAAATGTAATAGGTGCATGGAAAAGAACTGAAGGGCTCTTTAAAAAAATAAATGGGTTTATTTATGAAAACTATAATAGTACACAAAACTTAAAACCTATACTCTTAGAAATAAGGATAGTGTAACCCTCACGGGCATGGGGGATAATGACAGGAAAGGATCAGGTAAGGTTCTGTTTCTTCATCTGGGTGCTGCTCACGTGGGTGTGCTTTGTGAAGACTGAGCAACCTCTCCACTTCTCATGTGCACCTTTGGAACCTTTCTTTCTACTCAATAACGAGAGCAGAAAATTTACAGTCATGTTCAAGCAATGCTGCTCACTTTCAGATCTGATTCTGTGAACTGGCTGATGATCCTCAGTATTTTTTTTAAAGCCTTTTATTTTTGAAATAATTATAAATTCACAGGATGTTGCAAAGATAGCACAGAGAGGTCCCATTTAGACTTCGCCCAGTTTTTCTGAGTGGTTGCATTTTACATAATTATATTACAAGAGTAAAAGCAGGAAATGGGCATTGGTACAATGTGTATGTATAGTTCTATGCCATTTTAGTCACATGGATAGATTCCCATAATGACCACCTCACAGAGACATAACGATTATATTACCAAAAAGATCTCCCTTGAGCTGTACATTTATAGACATACTTAACCCTTACCTCCCTACCATTCCTAACCCCTGGTAGCCACTAATCTTTTTTCCAGCTCTATAATTTTGCCTTTTTGAGAATGTTATATAAATGGAATCATACAATATGTAACTTTTTTTTTTTTAGTTTGCATAATGCCTTTGAGAACCACCCAAGTTGTTGGTTGTGTCAATAGTTTATTCCTTTTTATTGCTGAGGAATATTCCACAGTGTATGTGCCCTAGTTTGTTTAACCATTTACTTACTGAGAGACATTTTGATTGCTTCTGGGTTTTGGATATTACAAATAAAACTGCTGTGAACAATCAAGTACACGTTTTTCTGCAGACTTATGTTTTCATTTCTCTGGGATAAATGCCCGGGAATGCAATTGCTGTGTTGTATGGTAAGTATATATTTAGTTTAGTTTAGTTAATTTTTTTTTTAACGAAATTGCCAAACAATTTTTCAGAGTGGCTGCATCATTTTACATGCCCACCAGCAATGTCTGAGAGATCCAGTTTCTCTGCATCCTCACCGGCATTTTGTAAAATCATTATTTCTTAATTTTAGGTGTTCTAATAGGTGTGTAGTGATATGTCATCATGGTCTTAATTTGCATTTCCCTAATGGCTAGTGATGTTGAACAACTTTTCATGTGTTTTTTTGCCATTTGTATATCCTCTTCGGGGAAATATCTCTTCATGTTTTTGCCCTTATTTTGTTTCCTTTTATTTTTTTCTATTTTGCCTAATTAATTCCCTTAAGATTTTTAGCATCTTTTTAAATAAGAACATCTTTCCCTATTTCAGTATCTACAGGTTGCCATTTCTGCCCGTGATGAGCGACTCTTCCCACGTGTTTTCTGAGTGCTCTGTTTTCTCATCTCCCTGATGATGCTCATTTTTTTTGTTCTATCTGGAAAGCCATTTCCTAGACTCTTTGCCTCCCTGATGCTATGGTTACTGACGGAAAGTCAGAGCATCTAGTAAGCGTCAGATCAAATGACAGCTTTTCCAGGAAGCCCTGACTTTTTCTACCAAATATGCATAATCGCTGGTCTTTAAACTGGCATAATACTTTCAAAAATAGTTCCCAATGGCACCCTGGCAGATGCTATCTATGTCTTGCCCATAGGACACTTGACATTTCTCTGCATACTGGCCTGACTTCTGTGCCAGCGGCTACTCCTCCCTGTTTGAGGCTTTCTCTGGCTTCCAGGGTTGCTCTGTCTGGGCAGAAGTGCTGAGAATAGCTCTCAACCTATGGTGAATAAACACTCCAGCTTCCTCAACCCTTGTGTGGGATGGTTGTTTGTCCAGAGTTTCCAAGTAGGAGCGAGTAAGCCCCAGTGGCCCACAGTGGCAACTGGCTTGATAACACACCTTTTATTGGCTTCCTTCCCTTCCTTGTCTTGTTTTCCTACTGACATTTCTCTGAAGTCCCCTTCTGGATGAACTCAAATAACTTCAGGTTTTGCTTTTGGAAACTCCCAAAGTAGGTAGCAAGTATTCCCTGCCACCATGGTGAATAGTAACCCACACACCCATGGTCTTTCCTACTCAACAGAAAGCTCTTTGCAGACAGGGAACTAGGAAGAGAGAAAGTAAAACAAGAGGATGTCCTAGCTGAAAAAAACAGCAAGTGCACAGGTCAGGAAGCCAACACATTCTTAATGTAGTCAAAGAACTGCAAGAGACCAGCAGGGCCTGGGTAAAGTGAGTAAGAGTCAGAATGACTGGAGCTAGAGATGAGGGCATGTGAGAAAGTTCCATCTTTCTCCTTCTTCACGTAGGGAAGGAGGGTGGAGATGAGGACAAATGGACTGAAGAATTTTATGGCCTAATGACTGTGGAAATATAATATTTCTCATTAATGTCACCAATGCCTAAATGGATCTTAAATATTCTACTAATGCATACAGGCCATTTCTCCGGGTATTTGAATGTTACTAACATACATATCCAAGCTAATTAGAAACCTTAGGATTTTCCTGTTAAATAGAAAATTGGATATATGAACAAGGTTCCAGGTTATATATTTATTGATTAAACAGATATAAAGGCAGCATCTATTGTTGGGATAAGTAGTAGAGAAGGATAAGAATGACAGTCTGTGAATTGGGCAGAGAAACTACCCATTTTCAGACTTGGAAGTACCCATTGTTGCATTTTGGCTGGATCTTAAGTCTCTGCATTCTCATGTTATTAATCTCAAAGATGAATCAACCTAAATCTTGACATAAATCCTCCCAAAACCAGGGGATAAGAGCATTAACCCCAACCAGCTGTATCTGTGACTAGAGGCCATGAACCTTTTCTGCAGAGCTAAAAAATAGATTTCATTCTTGACCTGAGACATTGCCATCTATCTCAGAATTGATCAAAGTCTGCAAGACTGAGTAACTTTGAGGAGAACGTTCCCTGGAGGCCAAGTTGAAAGGTCTCCAAATCCATTTCACTTCTGATTGAAGGTAGACTTCCAGGATTTAAGTTGTACCATGAACAGAGAAAAGACAGATAAATACAATAAGCCTATCTTGACATCTTCCTTAAATGCATTTTCAGGAAAAAAAAAAGAAGGATAATTCGTTTGCAGTAGATTTATTAATACTTTGTTATGTAGCTTGGTTTTGTGATCCTGGTACCATGTCTGCATAACAAATTACCCTAAAATATAGTGGCTAAAAACAAAAAAAGTACTTTGATTACAAATTATCAATGTGGGCAGGACTCAATGGGGAATAGCTTCTCTCTGCTTCCCTTGGCTTACACTGGAAAGAGGGATAAGAGCTGGAATAATCTTAAAGCCCACTCTTTGAAGTATTTGGCATTTGGTGCTGGGAGGATCCAAATGCCTAGGGTTGGCAAAGCTGGGGATCCTCGGGCACGGCTGTCTATAGGAGATCTCAACATGGTTGCCTCCATATTGCAGCTTCAGTGTAGCCAAACTTCTTACCCTTCTGCTCAGAGTTCTCAAAGTGCACGTCCCAAAGGCTGTTGTCAGGCAAAGCCTTATTGTTGTCTATTACCTGGGGAGGAGACAAAGACTCCAACTCTCAATGGAACAGTGTCAGTGTTACACTGCAGGATGAGCAAGTGTGTTATGATACACAGAGGTGAGGTCATCTCTAAAAAATAGTAGGCCATATTTTGCTTTTTCTAATATGTGCTGAATTGCAGACCTATGAATTCTCTTGCACTAATAGACAAAATAACTCACAGCTTTTAAGGTCTGAGCCTGGATCCTTGAACAGAACAACTGGAAATGATAAAATGATTAAGAAAACACTCATTACATACAATGTTCAACATTTTTGCACATGGGTGATGCATTGGAATCAAACAGAACTGAGTTTGAATTTCAGCCTGCTATTTTTAATTCAGTTACCTTCATCTATAAAAGAGAATTTGTATCTCAGGGTAGTTATGCTGATTAAATGAGATAATTCATGTGAACTCTGAGCAGAACACCTGCCCATATAGCTAGCTACCGGCTTTAGTAGGGGAGTGGTAGTGATGGAGACAGTAATTAATAGTAGTAATAACAGTGATGTATTTTTTTTAAAAATGTCCATTTTGTATTATCTCAATAGATTTTCTTTTGATGCTCTGCTAAATTCAACAATAAGTAGGTATCTTTTAATTTTATACCATTCAATCTCATAAGCATTAGTGCTTAAAAATGTATGCACATCTGATGAATGCACATGGATCTGAATTAAACAGAATCAAATCAAGTTCTCTCTAAAAATAATACCTGAGTTCTGTTCTTGGTTCAGCCAGAGAATGGCTGTAGAACTCGGGACTAGCATGCTTTGTGCATTTTGCAACAGCTATAGCATTGTTTTAGGGTTGGCCTCTTCTACTGTAGAATATCTATGAGTTCAGATGATGGGCAAAAGTCTCTTTCACTAATGAAAACATGTAGCATATGCTTTCCAGTGGGAGACTGCTGTGCTTTCAGAGAAGCCTTGAGAGTCTACTGATGTGCTCTGTGCTCTCTCCTACTTGAGAATCCTAACCGCACTTTTTATCTGTGCTTCTGGTTTAGCTTGGAACCTCAAACTCTCCCGTGGCCTCTCTTGTACTGCTGTCTTGAACTGGTCCTCTGCTTTTACTCTCTAACTCTGCATTTCATCACTAGCTTGTATAATCTTTGAGAGCAAGTGATGACTGTTCTGCTTCACTAATTCTCTCATCCACAAATATATATGCAACACCCACCACTTGCCAGGCACTGTTCTCAGCCCTGGGAATGCACAGTGACAGAAATGCCCTGTCTTAGGCTGGGCTCCCCAAGAAGCAGACCTGGAGACATGGGTTCCCCTATTGGAGAGGGGATGTCAGAAAACACCAGTAGAGGAGTGGGGAGGCAGGGCAGCAAAAAGAGGCGCCAGTAATGGGGATGTTTTCCAGCAAGTTAAACACTGTGGGCAACCAGAGCTTTGACCTGCAGGGGAACCCTGGGAAACTGAGGAAAACTTCCTCAGTGTTATCTGCCCAAAGGATGAAGGAGCTAGATGTTGATATTTCCACCAACTCCCATCAGGGCTGCTCACAAGGAGGCACCAATTAATTCCTGGTCCCCCTTGCAAAAGTGGATTCCAGCAGCTAGAGAAAGCTGTCAGGCAAATGAATGTTATGAAAGGTGGGCCAGTATGTGTACAAATAATAAGAGGTGAGGGAACGTATTAGTGTCCTAGGGCTGGCGAAACAAATACCGCCGATTGGGTGGCTTAGAACAACAGAGATTTATTGCCCTACAGTTCCACAAGAAGGAAGTCTGAAATCAACATGTCAGCAGGGCCAGGCTTCCTCTGAAACACATTGAGGAATCTTCCAGTGCCTTTTCCTAGCTTCTTGGGGTCTGCCAGCAATCTTTGGTGTTGCTTATCTTGCAGATGCATCATTCTAATCCTCTATCTACACATGGCGTTCTCCCTCTGTCTTCACGTTGTTTTCCTGTTTTTCCTCTGTGAACGTCTCTGTGTTCAAATTTCTCCCTCTTATAAGGACATGAACCATATAGGATTAGGACCCACCTTAATGACCTTATTTTAACTTGATTACCTCTGCAAAGACCCTATTTCCAACAAGGTTGCATTCCGAGGGTATGGGTTAGGGCTTCAAACAAATCACTTTTAGGAGACCCAATTCAACCCATATCAAGGCATAAAAGTGGGTGTACTGACAGCATCTGCTCTGTAGTCTCTGTTCTGAATGACCTACACTCTAGTAAGGGAAACCTGACAATAAAGGAATACAAATGTATCGTATATATGATAATGGTAAATGCTGTGGATAAAAATGAAGAAGAGAAGTAGGATGCTTCTTTGTACTCTCCAAAAGCCTTGGCACAGTTCTACTCACAAAATTTGGGTTTAATAAGTACTTGTGAGCATCATGGCTAAGTGCATAAATTACACTTGTGTATTTACACATGTATAGACAGGCTCACTATTCACGTTATCGTTCACTGGATGTCTAATATCTATCAGTGACCATTCCATTAGTGTACTGGGTCTCTGTGGAGCAGTTATGTCTCTTTATTTTAATGGTTTATTTACTCACTAAGGACTTTTAGCAGCTCCATATGTTGAATGTTGAGCTCAGAAAAGTGACCAATTGGACATAATTTGCAATCTCTCTGGAGAATGTTTTTAAGGAAGAAAAGACAGAGAGAGAGTGTGAGAGAGAGTGTGTGTGTATATATATATATAGTGCCTCTAAAGCATTTTTTTTCTTTTCTTTTCTTTTCTTTTTTGTTTTGGAGAGAGAGTCTTGCTCTGTGGCCTGGGCTAGAGTGCCGTGGCATCAGCCTAGCTCACAGCAACTTCAAACTCCTGGGCTCAAGCCATCCTCCTGCCTCAGCCTTCCAGTAGCTGGGGCTACAGGCATGCGTCACCACACCTGGCTAATTTTGTCTATTTTTAGTAGAATTGAGGTCTTGTTCATTGCTCAGGCTGGTCGAGAACTCCTAAGCTCAACTGATCCTCCCATCTCAGCCTCCCACAGTGCTAGGATTATAGGCTTGAGCCACTGTGCCCAGACAACAAAGCAATTTTTTAAAGTAGCCTAAAGTAGGAATGTCAACACAGAAACACTCTCTTAACTTACTTGAGGTGGACATGGTGATACATATTTCTGCTCACCTCATAAGGCTCTTCTTTAGTATATTTAAGTTAATTTTTTCATGCATAACATCTCTTTAACAACTCAGAAATGGGCATTCTAACCCCTGAAGGTATAATTTTATATAACTATGCTGGCTTTCTTTCGGTTTCATGGTGGTAGAAATTATACCAATAAAAAACCTTATAACTCTATGAATTGTGTGGAGAAAAATGATATTAATTCTAAACAATGGGGAATAATTGAGAGGTGCCGTCAAGCAGTACAGTGACAGAAAAATCACCTTGCTGATCTCCTTTGTATCTTTGAATAATTACTGGATATAAGAAAGGAACAGGTTGGTGCTATAATCCTTTTATGTTATTATTGGAAGAAAGACTATTTTAATCTCATTTTGACAATCCCTTATCTAAATTGTTAACAACTTCTTTACTCTGTATTATTAGGTTAAGTCCCCAGTTGTGGTCAGTGATGACTGGACGTCCTCTCAGCGTTTTCAGATCTTGCTCCCTGGGTCCTGTGTCCTGAGATCCATGGGGTTCCACTCAATACTGATCTTAAATACATAGTTTTTTTTTCCCCTCAAAGCTACTAAGCACAGTTTGAATGTCAGTGCTTTCAATTAAACCTTCTAGGTTTTGTGCTGGTGTTAAATAGGCCACCACTGGGGTTGGTTGCTTCCAATAAATGTAGAACTAAGGGAAACTGTAGGGTGTAGAGAGAGATGATCCTTTAAACCAATATAATGGAGATAAAAGATTGAACAAAGTGCTCTTTTTCTTGCTTGACTTAGAATAGATACGTTGTAAATGATACTCTTAAACAACTGAAACACGGTAAAAAAAAATCCACTGACAAAGGGAAAAAAAAGAAAAGAAAAGAACTTTTACTTAACGGTGTTAGTTCTTGGCAATGCGTATATTAAAACAGAAAAGACAGGCAGTCTCTTTCTTCAGGGTTGATTTCATGCTCAACAAGATTACATAGTGAAGAGTCATTGAAACTGTTGTCCTCCCCTTTCCTTCCAGCAGTCATTTTGTGGCCTGTGCTGAGGATGACGTCAGCCTGCTGTAATTGTCATGCAGGCAGAAAGGCTAAGGGGACAGAGACAAAGCTGGTGGCCCCCTGAAAACTGACTGCTTCCCACTACAAGCACCTGAGTGTCTTCCTGAGAGCTTTCTCTGGCAGTGGGAATCGGGCTTGGCCCATTCACAAAGCAGATAAGAGGGACAGAGGAGTGGGAAAGACACTGTTGCTGGAGCAGTCCTCAATCTTCTCCCCTTGCGTGAGACAACTTTGAAAGAAGAGGTGTGTTCTACACTCTGTTCCAGAGGTCCCCAGTTGGGTGGAGCTCTAGTTGCTCACAGTAGTAAGCTGCCTACTAATGTACTCAGGATTGGCTTCTTTCCTTGCTCTGTCTTCCTACCCACTTTCTGCTCATGTTTCCTGGATTGCTCCCAAATCAATTACTTGTACCCATATACTAGTGTTATCATCACTCTGAAGATTTTAGTGTGTTTGGATACAAAGGAGCTCTTTGGCTTTTATAATTGCACTTTTCTTCTTTCCTCAAAGAAATATTTATACCATTTTTTTTTTTCTGGAAACATTTCAATGTTGCTTAAAAATACCTGGAAGAGAATCATGAAGACTGAACCTTTGTAATTTTATTTATTTATTTATTTATTTATTTATTTATTTATTTATTTTTATTGGGAGAAAACTGCAAAGCATTTACAGTACAATGTTTACAGTCACAATTTGTAGTGAGCTGATTTCCCAAAATATATTACCACTAAGTTGGCTTATCTTATTACATTCAAAAACCTACTCTGTCAAAGTAGTCCAGAGAGTACATA